>MU119347.1:10815-138896 GCA_014904845.1 Acephala macrosclerotiorum
TTTTTTTTTTTAATATTTTTATTATATTTAAACGTTTAATTTTATATAATCGAATATTATTTAAAATATATTTATTATATTAATTATAATATTCGTATTAAATTTAAAATATTAATAATAATTAAATTACGAAATTATATTAATTTTAATAATTTTTATTTATTTATTATTATAAATATAATATAATAATAATAATATATTTATATATTTTTATATTTTTTAAAATAAAATTTATAAAAAATTTTATTTTTATTTTTTAATTAAAAATTTTAAAAAATTAATAATAAAAAACGAATTTAATATTTATAATTTTTATATTAAAAAAGTTTTTAATTTATAAATATATTTAATTTATATTTTTATTATTATATAATTAAAAATATTAAAAAAGAATTTTAATATTAATATTAATAAATTAAAATTAAAATTTAATTTTTATAAAATATTTTAATAATTCGATTAAATAAAAAATAATAATTTTAAAATTAAATTTTTTATTAAAAATAAAAATTATAAATTTCTCGAGAAATAATTTTTTTAATATTATATATATAATATTTTAAAATATTTTTTTTTATTAATTTAAATTATTTAAAAATTAAAAAAAAAAAAAAAAAATTTTAAAAAATTCGTTTTATTATAATAAATAAAAAAATATATAAAAAGTTTTAAAATTTTTAAAATAAAAAATTATTAATATATTTAATTAATAATAAAAAAATTAAATTAAATTAAATTTTTGTAATATTTTTTTAATATATATTCGTTTTTAAAAATATAAAATAATAAAATAAATAATATTTTTAATTTAAAAATTTTTATTTTAAATTTAATTAATTATATTTTTTTACGAAATTTAATTTAATTTTAATCGAATTATAAATAATTAATTTAAAATTTTTTAATTATAAAATTAACGTTTATTTATTATTTAAATATATTTAATTAATATTTTTTTTTTATATTATTATTATAAAAAATATAATAATATTATATTAATCGTTTTATTAAAATATTAAATTAATAATAAATTTATAAAATTTATAATTAAATTTTTATTTAAATATTAATAATAATTATTAATTTATATTAATTTTATATACGTAATATTCGATCGATAATCGTATAATTAAATTTATATTTTTTATTATTTTTAATATTATTAAATAATTAATTAATTTAATATTTAATATTAATAAAATTATTATTAATAAAATTATTATTATAAAATCTTTAAATTATTTTTTTATTATAAACTTTTTAATAAATTTTATTTGAATAAAATTCGTTAAAAATTATATTAAAAAAAATATTAAAATTTTTAAACGAGTTTTCGAATATTTAAAATACGATTTATTAATTTTATATATATAATAAATATAAAAATTAATTAATATTATTTAAATATAAATATAAAAAAAAAATTTATTATTTAAAATTTTTTTTTTTAAAACGAATAAATTATTTATTATTAAAATAATAATTATATTTAATAATATTAAATATAAATAATACGAATAAATAATGATTTTTATTAATATATAAAATTATAAAACGATTATTATTATAAAATTATTTAAAAAATTTATAAATTAATTATAAATTAAAAATATTATTAAAAAAATTTATAAAAAATAAAATAAAATTATAAAAACTTTAAAAAAAAAAATATTAAATATATTATATTTAATAAAATTTTTAAAAAAAAATTTAATCAATTTAAATTAATATATTATATATTTTTATTTAAATTATTTAAAAAAATATAATATTTTATATAATATTATTTATTTGAATTTATTTATTAATTATAAATAAATATTTATTAATAATTAATAAATATTAAAATTCGTATTTATATAATATTTATTATAAATTTTATATTAATAATTTTTTTAATTTTTTTAATATGTAATTAAATATTAATAAAAAAATTTTTATTAAAAAATCTTTAAATTAAAATTAATATTAATAATAATAATAATTTATTATTAATCTCGAAATAAAATTTATTAATTTTAAAATAATATTAATTAATTATTAATAATTATTAATAATATTAAATAAAAATTAAAAAAATTAAATCGATATTATTAAATTATTTTATTTATAAAAATTTTAATAATTCGATTAATAATTATTATATTTTAAATAATTAAATATTTAATTATTATTTTTTTATTATTTTTTAATAATTTAATTTAATAATCGTATTTTAATATCAATATTTTAATATTTTTATATACGAATAATATTCGAAATTTTATTATTTTATTAATTTATTATAATTAATTAATTTAAATTGTTTAATCGATTTATTTTGCAAAGTTTATTTTAAAAAATTTAAATACGAGTAATAATAATACGTAATTATATAAATAAATAAATAAATAAACAAATAAATAAATAAAATAAAAAATTATTAAATTTTAAATATTATATTTAATTAATCGCAATCGAGATTTTTAATATTTTTATACGAATTATTTAATAGTACGTATTTACGTTTTATTAGTACTATTAATCCAATTTTAAATCTTTATTAAAAATTAATAACGTTAAAAAAATAAATTTATATTATTAATTATTATTAATAAAATAAATAAATTTTAATTAATTTTAAAAAATACAAATAAAAAATATAAATTTAAAATCCTTTATAAAATATTTAAATTCGAAATTATTAATAATAAAAAATAAATTAAACGAGTAATTAAAAATAAAATTTAATTATATTTAAATTATATAATTTAATATATTTATTTTATATATTTTAAAATTAAAATTTAAAAATTAATTAAAAAAATTTTATTAAAACAATTTTAAATTTAAAAACTTAAAAAAACTAAATTTAAAATTATATATATTATACGTAATTGTATATTTATTAATATTATAATATAATTTTTTTTTTTATAATAATTAATTTAATATATTTTATATAATTAAAAAAATATATATATAATCGATAAATATTATTATTTTATTAATTAATTATTATTTTTTAAGTTTTTTAATACTAAATTTTAATATAGTAGTTTTCAAAAGTTCGTAGTAAGTATAGTGTAAATAGGGGCCCCGGTACCGAAGCGGGCCGAGACCCTTGAATTTCCGCAACAGAAAACCGATATCATATTAGAAAGTCAGTTCAAGGCTGAGTTGGGTAAGCACTTTCAATCTTATAACAACAAAAACCGACATCCTAGATTGTCCGTCCTGTGATGAGCGAATGCACACGTTCAATTGCCCCAAACCCAAACGATCACCCCAACCTCACAGTCTCATACCTCTGCACCAACTCCCCATACCACTTCTCACCATATCTATCAACAAGATCATCCCACTTTGCAAACTTCTCCCCATATTTTTGACCCTTTCTCAGCACTGCCTCTCCACTCTTATCAAACAACACACAATCTAGCGGAAGCCAACTTCCTCCAACTCTTTCCATCTTGCCATCAACTTCAGCGACAAGCAGCATAAAGATCATCCTATCCAGATTCGGATCCCTGTTTTCAACAGCAAGGAAACCGAAACAAGCATCTCCTTTCCAACGAGAATCGTGCTGGTCGAACTTCCATGACAAGAAGCAGCCATCGCGAAAATGAAGGTTGGTACGACACGGCAATCCATTTCTTTTGAGGATCGTGATTGGGACTGCCCAGCCAGAAATATGGATGAACTGGCTGATGTTGGTGAGGCTTTTCACGTTCTCGTACCGTTCGTGAAAGGCTTTCCAGGGTAAAATTTGGCCGTCGAGGAGTTCGATGCTGATTGTGATTGCCGGCGTTTGTTGCAAGGCATGGAAGTTGCTCATGTAGCTGAAGTAGAGATCTCCATCCCAGCCAACCCAAGACCAACTTGGGAGAGAAGGTATACGTTCGGCATCTCCGTATAGCCAGACCATGGATGAAAGAAATCCGGTGACGTGATAGTTCCCCGGCGCCGACTTTCCCTCTGGCTTTGGCACGATGGGTGAGCCCCAAAGATTGCGGATACGATGAGGGCCTGTCTCAAATGCTTTTGCAATTCCCAAGAAACCGCTTAGCTTATCTGACGTGTATGTAAGGGACTTGACCGAGAAGTCTATAATACGATCAAAAATATGAAGTGGTTCGTGACCCACTCCCCCAGGAAACACGACAATCTTGCCATCGGTGTTCCTGCCATTCAAGTTATAAGTATATTTCCTGTCGAGGATCTGGCCATTTGGATCATGCATGTTCTCCAGTGGGACATTGAGAGATTCGTAGCTGTACATCCCACTGCACTCGTAGTATACTTGTTCGTCTGTGAATATGATGCGTCGTTTGGATAGATATGCTTCTTGGAATGTCCAGCCTCGTGTCGACCAGCGGGAGTCTTTTAGGACTTCTGTTGCAATTGAGCCGGGACTAATGAGCTGAAAATGACCAAGGTTGACGACAGATTGTGGGCGTCGAGGACGGCTCACACTAGGGAGGCCATAGACAGGACCAATGCCTGCAGCAGCGACGATAGTGACCTCGGAATCCTTGTAGATAGAGTCCATTTGTTGTATCTGGGACATAGCCTGTTCCTTGTTCTGTTGATTGACGCAGTACCGATCGATCCAGAGATATCGATAGCCAAGTTTGAGCGTGACAGCAATCGAGTCCTCGATTGTGGGCGGAAGATCGTGTCCAAGTTGTTCGGTATAGAGGGGTGGGCGTTCGTTCGCACCCCACATGTAGCTATGGGTGATATGAGGAAGAGAGTCTGCGGAAACAAGTGTGCGGTTTTGGCAGTCCAAAACTTTGAGATACTGAACCGTTGTTCGATTTTTCGAAGAACAAATGTCGGTGTGAATGCCCAGACACACCGACAACCAGCCTTTGAGTACGTCATAATCAACCTTTGAAGTACTCAGGATCCGAACAAAGTTCTCTTCCCTAGTCTATGGAAGGAGGACTTTGAAGCTCGACTCGTTAGTGACAACGTCACGCATCTGAAGCAAGACTCGTCGAGGGAGATCAGCCAGCAGGGGATAGTGATCCGCTAGATCTGGCCCATACATCTCGATGGTCGACTGCTCGGATGTGAATGACTGTAGCGCATAATTTTCGGGGGCCTTGGCTCGAATATTCACTGGGATCAAATTGAACAATGCTTTGCAAAGGGCACAAGAATCAATATCCCAATTGTCAACAGGTCCCAGGTTCGCAATGACGTCCTGCTTGTGGCCACTCCATTGAAGAGGCTCTCTTTCGCCGTGCAAGACTTCGTCGAAATCGATTGCTTTGCACTTCTGGCACAGTTTATCGATTGCAAAGTCAGGCGTTGGACTTCTTGAAGCGAGATTGACTTCATTTTCCGGCTTATCGTTTTTGTTGGGTGGACCTGGGTTGTCAGAACTCAGGTCCTCCAAATTCAATCTACCGAGATCCATATATTATAAAAATGTGTGGAAGAGATGCAGAAGGAAAATATGAACAAAATCGCAAACGATACCAGCCGCTAGGCTCAAACACTTTGCGACAGGCTGCACGTGTAAGGCGCGGCAATTCAGGCGCTTCTATTGGGCACAATTATGTTGTCTAGATTGTGAAACACAGCCCAAACAATCCTCCTTGCAGGAATGAGGTGGAAAGGGTCGAAGTGGACAATGAAATGGTAGTGTATCTGAACTCCGTTACGAGAATATCTTCAAAGTCTCGCTGGCTGACGTAAGAAGAAGCAGAGCATACTGTCAACTCTTCTATCCCCCCCAGTACATCCTATTGTTCTTATAGCTAGGCCATCGTGTCATCAATGCCCTCGCTTGATCGCAGATATGCAGACGAACCTGCAAATATGAGATGAAAGGTAGAAGTTGAGGTTGGGAGAAAAGAGACCGAACTGAGTGTTCAACTCTTCCAGTTTTCCTTCATGAGCTTCTGCAGAACAGCTGTAGCTTGCTGCGGATCTACCCTGCCATCCGTATCCATTCTCATCATCTGGCCAACCAAAAAGTTGAGCTTTCCAGTCTTGCCAGCCAATATCTCCTCGATGACGTTCGAATCAAGTACACTCTTGGCCATGTCAATGTATTCTCTGTTTGAAAGAGGCTTGTACCATAAGCCTAGCTTGTCAACGATCGCTTCGGGTCTAGTGTCGACGTTCTGTATCCCGGCCTCGAAAAGCTCAGCGAGAACTTTTTTGGCAGTTTTCCCGGTAATCTTCATCCCGGTCAACAGACTAAGCAACTGGGCCAAGTTGGTTGCTTTTATCAAGCAGTCGCCGGTATCTGTAATACCTAGAGGATTCTCCTCGTTTGCTTCAGGATGCGACAGACCACCCATCTCGTGCAAGACCCAGTTTCCACAAAGCCTGCCAGCTACGCTTAGACCCTGATCGGGGAGCAATTTCGTATACTCATTGACAACATTGTAGAAGTATTCGGCTCGACCTCCATTATCGTGAGAGGTTAAAGACATGGCATCTTTTGCAGTGAGACCGTATTGTTCGACCAAACCATGGATCTCTTCATCGGGAAGAACAGGCATTGTTTGTTGTAGGTGGTTGAGAAGACTCGGGTCAATGACAACTGGCGCAATATCTGGGTCTGGCATATACCTGTAGTCAACCTCTCCCTCCTTGCCTCGTAATCGTTTTGTGCTCTTTTCTCCGATTGTCCACCCGCGGGTCTCGCCCTCGATGGCCCCTCCAGCAAGGAGAATGTCAATTTGGCGGTCGCGCTCTGCAATGATGGCATCTTCGACGGCCTTGAAACTGCTGAGATTCTTGATCTCTGTTCGCTGACCGAGCCCTTCTATACCCCCATATTCCTGCGTTCCGGGCCTTCCATCTCGTCTCTTGACTGAGACATTGACGTCAGCTCGTAACCCTCCAGACTGCATGCCGAGTACACAAGCGTCGACTGATTCCAGAATGGTCTGGATTTTTCGGACAAGTGCAGCTGCTGTACTTGGATGGTGGATCTCGGGGAGTGTAATAATCTCAATCAGCGGCAGTCCAACCCTATTGAAATCCAGTAAATGTATATCTCCCGGTTGTGACATCGTCTTGGCCGTATCCTGCTCCATCTGTATTTGCTTTATGCCAATTCGTACCGAATCCCCGTCCTCCTTGGCGATGCCGTCGTGCGGGTACAAAGTAATGTAGCCATCCTTCGCAAATGGTTCGTAGTATTGTGTGATCTGATATCCTGAAGGCTGGTCCCAATGAAAGTAGTGCTTACGATCGAATCGGCTTGTCTTGTTGATAGAACAATTTAGTGCCAAGGCTGCTCGAAGCGCAGGTATTAAGGTTTCTTTCTGGAAGATAGGTTGGGAGCCGGGTATGGCAACATCGAATAGCGCGACATGAGTATTCGGTACCTCGTTGATTGTTGATGCGGCAGAGGAGAACAATTTGCGTGCCGTGTTCAATTGCGCGTGTATCTCGATCCCAACCGTCAATTCCCATTCTTCAAGCCTCTGAAATCGCTGCCCCCTCCCTTGTACTTTCCGCAGCTTCTTCTCGTCCTTCAATTGCTTCCGGAACGCAATTGGCGCATCTTTCGGAGGAACATAGCTGCTTGTGTCCTCGGCCTGGGTTGTCTGATATCTCTGGGAATACAGAGATTGTACAGTCTGCCGATGTGTCATCTGTCGAAGACATCCACGGCCTGGAAGCTGTCCTCCGAACAGGTATTTTCGCAGAACGACTGGGGCAAATCGTGCCATTGGAGCTTGAATTCGGGCGGGGTAGGATCGGTTTTGGGTGGATTGAGCAGCTCCAGTCGCTGGAGAGCTATATACGTCGATAAACAGGATTGGGAGGCTGAAGGAAGGGCGTGTCGGGCGTCTGCAGAGTAGAGAGGCGACTTTTTAGGGGGTTTAGCCCGATTCGAGGAGCACTACAGGCGGTGCAGGCTTAGGCTACACGAGTATTGTGTTGCATGAACCAGCCTGGTTGTACTTGCAATTTATTTGCTCGAGTTTGCGTGGTGCCGACAGGAAGTGGTGTGCATGTGTCTCTCGAGGATTGGACGAGGTGCTGTTGATTGACCGAGTAGAAGAGTGGCACGTCGCCCGGAATCAGAGAATGGAGTCTTCTAGCATATGCATGGAGATCTGATGATGGCGGCGGCAGTAAGAGTGTGGGCACGGGGGTGATTTGTTGTGTGTTGAAGTCTGTTCCGCTGTTCCTCTGTTTTTCTCATAAAATAAAAAGTTCACGATCGCACTCTAGATCTCGGCCTCGCGAGTTGTTTTGGCCTTGCAGCCTTTCCCAGGCAACCAGGCAAAATATCACTTTGCCTAAGGTAGGGAAGGGATCGCGCTTGGACGGGATCATCAACACCCCAGCCAGCACTCCGAATCCCTATTCGACTGACCACTCGACCCCTCCAACGCCTTCAACCACACTGAAACAGCCCTGGAACTCAACACGGGCGTCATATCTGACAAGATCACGGTTATATCTGCCCATATATCAAAACTGTGCCTCCTGAGACCACGGAATCATGCTCGTCGTCGCCATCAATCCCTTCGCATTCTCGACCTCATTCCTCAGCAAACAAATATGGTCACGCAGAGCTGGCCCGCATAAACAACTCACCGACACACCGCCATAGGTGAATGCCCAATACTCGACCCAGGTATGCCCTGCGAGACTGCCGCAGATCAGTTGGCACTGTTATATCCTTTGCTTTTTCCAATATAGGTGCTGAGCTGACGATAAGCAGTTCGTCATTCATCCGACATGGCTATGAAATACAGCAATCCAACAGTAGAATCAATGTTGGGAGACACCGAAGATGAAGAAAGGGAGGAAGTAAGGGGTACCGAGGAGGGATCTGCCACCGAGAGCGCACATCGCCACCCCAAGTCGTCGCATGAATCGGTTATGGTTGTGAATAGCAGGAAGGAGAAGCGGAGGAGGAAGCATCGAAGCAGTGGTGAGGGAAGCAGATATCCCAAGTCGAAATCGAAGAATATGGAAGGGAGAAAGTCTACATCTGGGAGGGACAATGCATCGGAGGGACTAAGGTATCGGCACCGCCGTTCGTCGTCTTATCGGAGCACGAGTTCGACGTCGTCCTCGGAAGACGATGAGCCAATTCCAGATCACAGGGCAGTACTGGCTGCTGCCAGAGCACGGCTGACCTCGCCGTCAATGATGTCGACATTTACTACACAGACGACGGCTACAAACGCATCGAGTAGCTCTAGTGGCAGCAATTCTACGGTCACACAGATGTCGATTGTGAAACGGCCCAACGCTAGGAAGAGACCGGCAGGAGATGCACCATTATCACCAGCCGTACCAGACCCTCCAGATGTATTCACATTCATAGATGAAGGACATCACAGCGCTGCAGACGAGGAGCCCCATCAGGATACAGAGGAGCCCCATCAGGATACAGAGAGGCCCCAACAGGGCGAGGTCGAGGAGCATGATGGTCACGAGGAAGAGGAAGAAGAAGATTCAAGCGAGGAGGAAACTCCTCAATGGACACAGAAGCAGATTGACGCATCACCAATTGAATCTCCTGAACATGCCGGCAGTGCATCCTCGTCGGCATCAAGCAGCTTTCATGGGGACGACTTCTCGGATCCACCAATTGATAACGATACAGATCGTAGCACGAGTCCAGAGAGAAGTGTCAAAGGGTCAGAGACTCATGAGCCGAGACCTTTGGAGACGATATCCGAGATCCCTGAAATACTAGCAGCTCCTGCTTCTCCGCCACAAACACCATCCCCAGCGCCCAGCGATCGAGCTTCGTCCAGAATGGCAGCACAAATGGCAGCTGCACAACAACGACAGCACCAGTATGGCTCAATGAATCAATTCGGAACTCCTAACATGCCTCGTGGGAATGCTCAGCTACCTATTGTTCCCCCATCGGCGTTAAGTGCTCGGTACCCACCACAAGTTGCTCAAAGACCATTGCCACGAGCAGAGAAGTTGCCAGTCACTGGGTACGAGCTTCTTGCGTCGCAACTCTCAACCAGAGCAGACACAGAAGATGGAGTTGGTATCAAGCCATTGTACAGAAAATTTGAGGCACTGAACCACAGACTCTTGCTGCATCTCCAAGATGAGTTAAGCGAGCTGGAAGAGCAACTTCATCGCCTTGATCATGCCGATACTCAATCACGACGAACAGATCGCCACATCGTTCCTGCTTCAAGACGAGCAGCTGCGATAGCTGGTGGAGAATTGCAATGGCACAAGACTGATGTTCTTGGAAGGATCGGGTTCAAGCTGGCTCAATACAGTATAACATCCCACCTCTCCAACACTCGTCAGCACTCGCCAGCACTAACATGTCTCAGATCAAGCTCTCACCTCATTCAACGAGACACAACTCCTTGCACCTCCCACTATCGATGACATCGATCAATACCGAGAATACCTAGAGATGGAACAACCCATCCATGAAGCAGAAACCCACTTCCTCGATCCAGAAGATGATCTCGTATCACTTTCCTCTCAGCCTCTGCATCACAAGTCGTACCGCCGGCGGTATCGCGATTCCGACTCGCCTTCCTCTGGAGAGGTATCCTCATCCGAAGTATCGTCTCGGCAGTCGGCTTCTCCACAAAAAGATACATTAGCGAAAGCTTCCGAACCCCTGGATCAAGCGAAGGAGAACCTCCAGTCTATTTTCCCAGCTCTTGCTGCTGCGATTGCAACATCAATTCTTCTCCCAATTCTTACTTTTACCGTGATACCAGGCTTCCTGGGAAGATTGATTGTTACTGGACTTGTGGCATTGTTTCTCATCGCTGCTCTTGTCCAAGCACAGATTCTTGGCAAGGGTGTGCTGTTAGGACGAGAGGCCATGATGTGTGCAGGCATCTATGGAGGGGTCATGACTGTGATTGCTGGCATCATGTCGTGACCCTCTTGGAGCCTGGATATGACGATCATGTTGGCATTCCATTGACCTTTGTTCATGGGGTCATCGTGGCCAGGCGGTGGAGTTTGGGCTGGATGTGTATGCACCAAAGTCTTGGTGATATGCGAAGTAGCTGGTGTATTTGGTGTGTTGACTACTTCTGCTCTTTTAGTTTGGAATTTGGAATTATGATACCCTGTCTGCAATATGCGTTCTATTCTTTTTCCTTTTTCCCCCCCTTTTTGGGGGGGCTTGGCTAGCAATCCAGTTCTACCGCACATTCTTTTAAATGTCTTCACCTGTGTGGAATATTCAGGTAGTCTTTTGGGAAGCATAAATTTGTATGACATCTTTATCTCAGGCTGTACTCCTTTCTAAACATGCTTTCCAATTTCCCTATCCACCTGGGACGTTCTTTCAAACAAACATTTGTACGCTAGTTTCATGTTCTGTTACATCAAATCACATATTATGCGTATCACAATCAAGTTTATCAAATTTTTAGAAAGGCCAACGCAAGTTCATTGTTCCATATCCACCGGTAAAATGCAACACAAAAAAGACGCCCGTTCCATATCCCATGTTCCATATCCATTTCCTATTATATTTCCCCAACGCTAACTAATAAGCGCTAGAAATCACCGCCCAGCTCATAGCAGATCTGCTGATATTAGTGAATGTTCCAAGTGGTTGTGGCTGATTTTGTGGTGTGGTGAAGCGGGGTATTTATTGAGAAGCAGATCTATGTCCAACCCATCCATCGACTCGAATGTCCTACCCTTCCCAGAACATCCCCTCCCCACCCCTCATCGCTTAGAGAATATCCCTATTTACCAACTAATTTCAATGTCCCAACCCCTCACCCTCACCAAAAGTACATACACCCCAAAGCCCCGACACCCAAATCACCTCGAAAAGCCTGAAAAGCACCAACACTCAAGCCAGTATACTCAGCGACGCAATCGGAACATGTGTCTTGGATCTGAACCACGATGCTGGCGTCATTCCAGGAGACGCGGGCGAGGTGGTTGCAGAGGGCGTTGCAGCCGTAGGTAGGGGAGATGGCTGCGATTATGTCGTTGTCCTGGTGAGGGGCGGGGCTGTTAGTGGGAGGTGGGGGCGAGGGATGGGGAGTGGAGGAGGTGGAAGGCTGAATGATGGTTCATTGAAGACTACTTTGAAAGCGAAGGGGGGAAGGAGACGCGGTACGTCCCTGGGCAGTGATTGGAGGTGTGAAATGGAGGGGTTAATGTTGAAATTTGGAAGGTTACGAGATTGAGGAATGGAGGAAGGACGGGAGCAAACTCACAAAGTGATAATTACCACAAGAGCCAGCATCACCAAGCTAATTATACCAGGTAGCCCAACCATTGATAGCCTTGACCAGACCAGCGGCAGCAAGAGCCATGATGGTGGTGCTGGTGAGGATGGACCTGGGGTTGAATTGCATTTTGGCTGTCGGAAGGAGATAGAAAGCGAGTCTTCAGTCGAGCTACAGATAATAGTAGAAATACGCAGGAAGCAGAGCCGGCTTGGAATCTTCCTGGTGTTGCCTACAACGGATAGGCAAAGCCAGAGATCTAAAGGTGCTATGATGATCCTCGCAGGATTGTTGGATAATTTTGCTCCGTTGGAGCTCCGTAAGATGTCAAATGTCAGAATGGAGTCCAAGTATGTGGCTCTGGAAAAGGGGCTCGCTTAGCACCACATCTTCCATTCCAGCAACGAGGAATGTACTTTTCTTCTTTAGTTGACGCGACATCCACATCTTCGTGCATCACAATATTTACTTCTAATATCTTCTGTACTTCAACGCACAATGTCGACACCACCATCAGCTCCCATATCAGCGACAGGCTCATCCCCGACAACTGCGACAGGCTCGCTACGCACACCTCCGAAAACACCCGTGTTATCGACCCCACATCTCGCTGTTGCTCAATTGAATTACAATATCAGGCACGGCGTGAACCCAACCCCACAGCCAGCTCTGGGACAAGAGGACTCCATCGAGTTCCAAAACATCATATTGTTACACGAGGCATACCAGCGCGTCAAATTAAAAGGTTTTACAATCGCCCAACTTCAGGAGGCTGGGTGTTTTGGAGGAGATGATTTGAGGCCAATTGATCTTCCTGCAGAAATACATCCATTCTGGGTGTTTAATAGATGGCCCCCAGCAATGGCGGATGATATCGGTCACGGCTTTACGGGGAGGTGGGATCTACAGGGAAACCAAACGGTAAAAGATGCTATGCTTCCGGTCTTGTATCTGGCTACTATGATCATCAAACATTTTGTGAGTTGGTCTTGGTATGTGAAATCCTACAAATGAATTCTTCTTGTGTATTGCTAAATTCTCTAGGTTTGACGCCCTTGTCTTAGGCGAGCGAAGACCAGTCCCTCCAGATGAGTGTAAAGACGGTTGTTCACCAAAAAGTTTCGCTTATGAAGCATTCTCCTTCCACATGCGACAAAATAAAGCACCAGATGCCCTAGCGACATTGAACAGTCACATGGAAAACTTTACCTCAAAACTCGTCCTTCGTATCAATTCCAGGGTCGCCTATGTAAATGCTGGAAGAAGCACGGGTATTGCTTTTGGCTGGTACCTCTCATATAAGCGATTGAAATCTAGACCCAGGGAATACGCAGGAGGAGCAATAACTCTGGCTTCGGAAGCGGTACTCCCGTTGCTGAGGGATGATCTATCAATATCAGAACGTCTCTTGCAACAGTTTCTCGTCGCTAAAACTGTAAGTCAAATCACTGATTATCCGCTAGCTGAAGGTAACATTTCAATAGTTGTGCCATGAGTCGATGGTAAGACGCCTTTTAAGTGTGGCTTAAACGTATTTTGACAAATACTACTAGCATGCATTTGGAGACTATATCAGGACCACTATGCCCAATATCCCCCCTGCGGGGTCTGAACCTGTATGAAAAGACCTCTATTTTTACTAGCATTTCGTGGCTTACATGCCTGCTAGTTCTTTGAGGATGAAATTATGTCAGAGCTTGGTAGATCCTGGGAAAACTCAGTATGTTTACCTATTCCTTTTCGCAGTTTAAACTAAAACAGTCAAAGACGTTTGGTGGAATGGTCGCACCTTTACACGAGAGAGACCTTGCCAACTTTCATGAGCTGGCTTTGGGAGCCGTAGTATCAGAATGGCCAGGTTGGATGAACTTTGGTAAAGGGCAGTTCGGGACTTCAGCTACCAAAACTCGATACCGGAGGCACGAAACAGTCATAGACGGGCAAAATCATATCCTATGGCCCCTGCATTTGGTATTTGTGGAAAGCTTGCAGCAGCAATCGTACTGGAGACACGAAGTGGTCAAGTACGGAAGCAAGGCACTGGTCCCGCCACGAATATTTGGCTTTAGAAGGCAGAAAGGGATGGACCGCACGCAATACGTAACAGATGGGCAGTTCCAGAGATGGGTCACAAAGCAGGGTCTAGTCCTGACACCAACACAGAATGCAGCACAGGAAGCGAGAGACTTGAAAATCCTAGAGGCACAGACTAGAGCGGATTATCTACGCGCAGAGCTCAATATCCAGGATGCAGAGAGAAAGGCAAGGAGGCAAGGCAGCGTCGCCGCACTTGACCAGAAAGAGCTGGATTTTCACGTGGAAACCCTCGACGAGTGCAAGAAGAATAGAGCAAATCCGACGATTCCTGGAGACGACGTTAAAGCTTGGGAGGGGCTTGATACCCTGAGAAGCTCAAAGTACCCGGTCATCAGATGCCAGGCAAATTTAGAACTTGGGAAGGATGTGATGAGTGGAGATGCGAGGAGGAGATTTGCATTTCTTGAGGCGGCAGCGGCAGAAGCGGCACGTCTAGCGATTGCAGATCCAAGTGATCTAACTTTAGCAAAAGTGTTTATTGATGGAAAGGCTGCAATGAAGGGTATTTTAGCAGAGGTTCAGATTGCATTGGCGGCTATCCAAGCATAACTGGGGGATCCGATGAACATTTCTTGAAGAGCTGGAGTCAAATGTATGGCTGAGCTATTTCCCCCCCAAAAATTGAAAAGGCCATCGTGCTAGAATCAATCTACTCGTTGCCTCGTATGTCTTCCAAGTCTTCTTCGTAACCCCACTCCGGCTCTTCTTTCCGCTACTACCAATCTATCTAAATCCGCTCTCGGAACTCGAGATCAAGGTCAGTCGGATGTGCTATAGGATCTTTTGTGATTGTTCCAACCTCATTGAGAGCCTTCATTTCCTCTTCGAGTTCCGCAATTTCGTTCTTCACCATGAGTACTGTGACCCAGTACGACAAAGATGAGTTGTTCTTCTATTCTCCTTCCACTCAAGCTTATCAATAGTAAGCCTTCCAATGCCTATAAAATATATGGCGAGCTTGAAGGAAATTTCGCTCGGGAAGGATTGCTTTTATATAAGAATTATAAACATACTTTAACTTGTAAATATAATAATAAATATATTAATATTTAGCGAAAATAATATTTAATATAAGTCTCTTAAGTAAATCATTTTACTTATTAGTAATTAAAAATGAATTAATTATAATTAATTAATATACATTTTATATGTATAATAACCCCGCCCGAAAACGCAATAAAATATAAATTCAAACATATATAAGATGAATAAAGCGCGGAGAACGATTTCACTTTCGAACCAAACGGATTTATAATAAATCCTCGCTGACAATGACGTTTGTAAAACGTCTTTAGTAAGTATGCCTGTGGAAGGATTTCGCAAATGGCCTCACCGAACCGGCCAACGCGTGACTGCTATCGGAATTTTGTTTAGCATTGAAAGGGATGGATTTCATCCTGTTGGGTATCAACGCATTGAGCGTAGCCAATCCTCTGGTCGGTGGTGTTACACATCAGGCCGATACAGCATGTTTCAAACTGGCACTGCCCATCCTAGTTAGACGAATCAACGTGGTCTTTGCCAATCCAAGAATAATTTACTTCCATGTGTTTGCAATGTTTGCTTCCATCAACCCATTTCAAACCCCCATCTAGAAGATGCAGAGCGCGACAGGCAATTCCATGTACGCTTTGCAGGATGTGCCGGGGAAAGGAAAGGGTCTCGTCGCAATCAAAAATATCTCCAAGGGCACGCGAATTCTTTCCGAAGAGCCCATCATTACAATACCTCGCAATGAAATGAATATCGAACGGCAACAGATATCCATTTACCAGCAAGTCGCTACCCTCAACGAACGCCAGCAGCGAGCCTTCCTATCAATGCACAACATCCACCCATTTAAGAATGCTGCTGAGCGGTATTTTGGGATCGTTCGAACAAACTCCCTACCTGCTGAAATCGAGGGAGATAAAGGGGCAATCTTCCTAGAAGCATGCCGAATCAACCACGCCTGCGATAACAACGCACAGAAGAACTGGAACGAGAACATCAAAAGGCACACAGTCCATGCTTTGAGAGACATTGAAAAAGGCGAAGAGATCACGATATACTACTTGGGCGTCCACAAAAACCGCGAAGCCCGGCGTGAGGCTCTTCGGGTGGGATTCAACTTTACATGTTCGTGCGGTCTCTGCTCCTTACCGCTAGAGCAGAGCCATGAAAGTGATAGGAGATTAGATGAAATTATCCGCTTGGACGGTCTTATCAACCAACTCGGCCCAGAGGCGATTTTGTCATCCCCACTCCAGACCCTCCGCTACTTTGATCAACAAGTACATCTCTATAACGAGCAAGGAGGAGATTACGTTGGTTTAGCGCAGACATTTGTCAATGCCGCTCAGATCGCTATCGCCAATGGCGACCTGGCAAGAGGACGCATCTTCATGGAGAGGGCTGCGTCTGAATGGAGAACAGCCCTTGGCGGCGACAGCACGCAAGCGATCAAGCACGGGACCCTAGCACAGGACCCCTCTAAGTACGAGTTATACGGAATTTCAATGAAGTGGAAGACGACGGTGGATGAAGCCCCCCGTGGACTTGAACCGAGCGACTTCGAGAACTGGCTTTGGAAAAGGGAGAAGCCGAAACTCCCGGGACAGCTAGCGGATCTTCGGAACCGCGCGACCTTCCCTGGGTTTATTGACCTCCCAGGTGAGCATGATGTTGATCCGGACTTCTATGAAAGTAGTGATATGGTTACTTACCGGCCGCGACGCCGTTGGTGGCTCTTGGGTGAGATTG
Organism: Acephala macrosclerotiorum; assembly: GCA_014904845.1. Lineage (NCBI taxonomy): Eukaryota > Fungi > Ascomycota > Leotiomycetes > Helotiales > Mollisiaceae > Acephala > Acephala macrosclerotiorum. The sequence goes on from MU119347.1 coordinate 27,828, forward strand.
TGGATTTCTCTTCGCTATTACTTCGTCTGCAGATGGAGATCGAGGATGTTGACGGTAGGAAAATTCCGCTGTTCTTCTATACCGACGACCGAGGCAGTGAGTTAGCACCTGCACAGGTTCAAAAGGGGTATACAGTCGCGGTTCTCTACGCACAACGTCACGCATTTATGTTTTGTGAGCCCGGTATCCGCCATGAGGACCCCCGGATGATCAAGGTACCACAACAATTGCCAATCTATATAATTGAGCTTGATCCGTATTCGCTAACTGAACGCGACGCCACATAGATTTTTCCACTGTCACTGCATAAGCTGCTGGCGTTGAACGACCAGGTCCAGCAGTTCTCAACAGAGCTTAATGGCACCAGAGTGTGTCATGGGTGCAGTAAGAAGGCAACTTCTCTGCAACGGTGCGGTAAGTGCTCGTCTTTCTGGTATTGCAGCAAGGTAAGACCGCCACTGGAAGATATTCCCCCGTATCATGTTAACTTAGATGCTAATATAAGTGTGATAAGGCTTGTCAAGTAGTCGGTTGGAATAAGAAAGGCCACAAAGTTGATTGCAAGCTCCTCAAGGATCCTGATTTGCAAGAATTATTTACTTTCAAATAAGATGAATTTGTAAGCATCCTTATTTTTGACCAATGATTTATTAAACATTTGCAGTTCCTCGAATATGGTATCCATGATTGGATGCTTCTTGGCGTGTTGAAAGTCTTTCTTCTTGTTTGAGATCCTGTGCTCACCTTCGTCGTCGTCGCTGTTATGAAAATCACAACGAATAAACTCGAGGCCGCAGATACCTGCAGTATTCTGGCGTCATTTTTGTCTAGACTTACGAGGTTTTGCGGTGGATGTCCGTACTTTTGATGTTGCCGGACCTCCCGAAGTTTTCCGTCCCTCTTTTTTCTGCTGGAAGACATGGCCTGTTGACGAATGTTCGACGTCAAGTTGAGCAAAGAAGAATGTGCAATTACTACTTATTTGAGCAGGTTTCAATTGTTGGTTAAAAGTTGGCCGGGGCAGAGATTGACCAGCAGAAGGGTATGGGCCAGATTCACTTGTAGTGTGGCATTATCATTCCATTCGCTCGCGGTTATAAACAGGCTCGTTATCGTCGATCTTTTCTTTTTTAACATAAGTTTTAAGGTTATAGCTTTAGAAATTAATAATTGTTTAATTGAGGCAACTCGCGAATGGCCCTTTCGAAAATTAAACAATAACGCAAAATACTTTTGAGAATTATATAACATATGTAGCATGAGTAATTGTGGATTAGTGATGAGAAATTGGCGTTGTAATTGTATAATGACACCACGGATTTTCTTTGTAAAGAAATAATCTCTTACGGCAAATTCATGAATACCTCCGGCAACTTTTCATAGTCCAGCATACCAAGTCCAGTCACCGGATCCCAACCAGTAACAGCCCTGAACCCAGTTGTTCCACAGCCTCTATTCCCGCCTTTTTTAATATCGTTCATCGCACCTGGATTAGCATACAACACGGGGTTCACAAACCCCACTGGACCTTTCCCCGCTTTGATTCTCTGCTCATTTATCAAAGTTATCAAAGAGCCCACAGTTGGGGATGAGGATGATGTTCTGTAGCAGTGGTAGAATTGACCTTTAATAGTACACGGAAACTTTGCACCGTTGGCCGAGATGTCAGGAAACCCGCGGGATTGTTGAGTGTTTTTATATTGTAGCGAGGTATAATCGGGACTGTTGTGGTTGAAATAGTGCTTAAGGGCAGAGCTTTGATAGGCAGGGGCTGAAAACACGTTGCTGAAACCTCCGCCAGGATAGATCACCTCTTTGCAGGCTTCTTCTAGTGCCGTGATATCTGCTGCGGGAACAATTTGCGTTGCCTAGAATGAATCAGAAACTTGGTTGGATGTTTGCGGAAAAAGAAGATGCAGAATTGAGCCATACACACACCAACGGATGTGACATAAGGGCAGGTGGACGGAAAGCTAGATTGAAAGCACCAGAGGTGCCGTCGTTATACACCCCATCTGAACACTGGGGTGAAGCACAACACTGGTTGCCGTTTCCGGCAATACCATAATCGCCGCTCGAAAATAACATTGTCACACCTTGCAGACCAAGTTTCATTGGGCATCGGCTCTGAGTAAATAGAAAACTGGGACGAGCTTACTCATTGCATTGCCTCATCTCATATGCTGGTGTGAGATCAGCTTCATTGTAGACGTATGAGGTGCTGATCACGGAAGCTGGTTTCACGGCCCCGCAATCTTATGTTGCTAGCCTTGAGGGTTCGGGTCTTGATATATACCATCACTAGTATATGGTTAATTTATTTGCAGCCGGAGTTGACAGAGTGAAACTGGATTCACGTACTAGGCTGGAGAATCTCCTCCATCATAAGTGCAATAGGAGCCATCAATCGCATCAAGGAAGTCCCCGAAAGAGGCGCCTGTAAAATTGTTACCTGATTGATACGAGGTTACTTTTTGTGGGTAAACTGGATATGTATCAGCGGAGAATCTTTCTTGTAATTGGGTGTTATTACCGAGAGGGTTCGTGATCACGAGGTCCAGATTTGATTCAGTATAATTATCAATAGGTTGTGAGACCTGACCGATCACTGCACCGTCGATCAGATATATCTTGCCTGGCCCCGTGCCTTTCGGTATCGCTTGACCAGTGGCATTGGTCCAAAGATATCAAGGTCGGTTTGGTTATAGAACCGTGAGAAAGCCAGTCAGCGCAACAGGAGTGCAGTGGAGACGTACATTGGGCGCGCATACTCAGCCACTGCCAATGATGAACTGTCTGTTGTCAATAATGAGCCGATCATGAAACTAGAACGAAGTGTATGCTTTACTTGTCCATTGTTCCAACAGGCATTTTATAGAGTGCTCTCAGGCATTGAGGTAAGACAGTGGTAGCACATATCGAATAATCGAAGTTTTTGCTAGAAGAGTCAACTGCAGGCACAAGTGAGCTCGCCGTAACCTGAGCCTGAGAAACAGGGTAGATGGCACGAGACGTCGTCCGCTTCTCCTTTCCTTTGATAATACAGCGAAGTAAACTGTGGGAGTGATGACGTCGATATGATGCTTGATTGGGTGAGGGATACTGTAGTCGTCACACGCTATTGTCTGCTTTCCAGTTTCAAAGTGCTCGTATGCCTGGGATTGGAATCGGTCTTGTACATCAATAGATTCATAGCCATTATAAACTTGCCTGATACCATGGGAGGGAAAAAAGCGGCCTAAGCGAGAGAACAATAATAGCCGGTCCCCCCTCCTCTGCTCGCTCGCTCACAGTCAGCGTAAACAAGTGTCGCAAGTAAGCAAGTGTCGCAAATAAGCGAGTATTGTAATTAAAATCTTAAATAATTTTATTTTATATAATAATTATATTAAAAATTTAAATTATTTATATTAAATTTTATTTTATTAATAATTTAAAAAAAATCAATTTAAATATATTATTAAATTTTTTTTTATAAAATATTAAAAAAAAATTTTAATTATTTAATTTTTAAATAAAATTTTTATTTTTTTTTATTTTATATTAAATTATATAAAAAATTATATTATAATTTTTTTTTTTATAATACAATGCGATTTATACGTAATTTTAATAATTTAATAATCGCGATCGGCAATACTCGCTTATTTGCGACACTTGCTTACTCGCGATACTTGCTTACGCTGACTGTGAGCGAGCGAGCAGAGGAAAAGGACCGGCTATTAGTAACAGTAAAAAGAGAGAATCTCATGGATGTTGAGTGAAGGTGCGCGAGAGGCTCTGAGAGAACGACCCCCTGAATTTATACAGCATAGCCATGTTTGGTGCAAGCGTATTTTGGGATGTCACTGGGCTAAGACAATCCAAGAATCATGGCCATGATTGGCTGGTTTCCTAATTGGTATCAAGGAGTGTCAAGCCGCCAACACTTCTCAGTGCCAAGGCGTTGAATGTCTAGCAAAAGCAACATAAATCCCCCCAACGTTCTCATCACAAACGATAGCTGGGGTTTGCTCAATGGTATAGATGAGGCATGAGTGGAGAATTCCCTTGTGTTCCAATTCATCTTCTAAATTGCTGAAACAACATTCCAAGGAGCCGGGCTGGAATACTGTAGCACTGGAATTGTCCCTCAGTCTAAAACCCTTTCACATACTTATGTGTATCCGTCGTCTCCGTCACTTCAAACCTCATCCCAACGGCAATCGGCCCTTCATTCCTAGGCGCGCCCAGCATCCCAAAGCAAGGCTTCCACTTAATTCCTTCATCCACCCTTCGATAGCTAACTAGCGTATCCCAAGGCTCATGCTTATCTTCTCTGCTGTCTCTGGATCGACATTGGGGACTTGACACCTCGCACACCTGGCTTGGACATCGATCTCCAGTGCTTTGTTCCCGCCCCCGAAAAAAGAGGCAAGTTCAGTTTGCTGTTCACCATCCAGTATCCTAGCCGTTTTCCACGAATCCTCGCTCCACGCTTCCGGCGCCTTGTCGTCTGATCGAGTCTTATCTGCGCCTCTGACAATTATGTTCGGGCGAAAGCGTTCGATTGTGATTTCATCGTGTCCCTTCTCCTTTAATCTCTGATTCAGCTCCCTTCATTCGCAATCTGCAACGGCATCACATCTGGGAAATTGGTACTCTCTTGCCTTCCCAACAGCTCTGGTGCGCCATTTCCTCTCAGTATCCTCGGCGTTGGGCCCTTGTATACCAAGTTGACAGGCTTCTTGAAGAAGTCGGTGAAGAGGCTGTTGACTTCGTCTGAGTAGACGTAGCCGTCTGTGATGTATTCCCAAATATTGACTTGCTTCAGCGAGGTATTCCCTTCGAGCCATTGTGAGGTCGGGCGGGCGGGAACCATGACTTTCTTGTCTGTGTGGCGGATTGAGATGACGAGTTGTTCCGCATCTTCGTGCGGCGAGGTTGGGGATGGGGCTGAGGAGCATGTGTCGGATGTTGAGGCGAAGGCCGTGTCGATGAGGGTCATTTTTGAGATGTCGCGGATGGTGACGAATCTGTAAATTAGAATGCGTTAGCAAGGGACAGAACTTCTTGCCAGCATATAAAACGAATAATATTCGAGAAGAACATGATCATACTTGAGTGTTTCGGCATCAACGAACATCCATTTCCTATCCAGATCAAGACCGCGTCGTGTAAGGTACGACTTCTTAATCGAAATGCCGCGGCATGACTTTATTGGGTATATGCGAAGGTCTGTGACTTCGCTGACGGTGGATGGGCCTGAAAATGGATTCAGCTTCTCAAACATGACATAAGACAAAGGATGCTCAAATGTTAGAAGAATAATTGGGAATAGATGAACGGAAGATGGGACGGCAAGATAGCATTTCGGATGGAGGGGTCGCAGTGACGTACATGCAAGAGTGGGGCAATCTTAGCGAGCCCGCCCCCTTAACTACGGAAGCGCTTTTCACTCTTCTCGAGTTTTGAGCGAGGTGTACAATATGCGAAGAATGTCTTCCCAAGGCGACTAGAAAAAGAGTAGTAGAGCATAGAAGGATGCTCGAAGGAAGTATATGAGAAGCTCCTGAGACGAACCTCGGCTAGGGGAATATGTCCCTGTTGACGCCACCACTGCTGATTGGAGGTCGAGAAGCGAACCCGTTGCTTGCAATATTGAGGCTTTTCGAGAGGCTGAAATAAGACATTTCAATTGGAAATTGATCCCAGCTTGCTATTTTGAGAATTTTTTGGGCGGTTGTGGTACCCCCGTGCCCAATCAAATGACTTTGAATTGTATGCAAATGAGACAAACTTCCTGGCTGAGGATTCGCGTCCGGAGGTGCTCCGATATCTCGCAGCATGTTTTGTTAACGTTGACCAGGATGTCGTGTGATAAGTTCGAGGCTGAGGTGAAGCTTCCTTTTGAATTTTAATCGCGATTCCCGTCAATACAGAACCTGTAAGCGTAGGCACTGATCCTATCCACCTCGAAATGACACCAAGATGACCACCACCTACCCCTCTCCCAATACCTGGACAGTCCCAACCATAACCTCCTCCACCAACCTCGGCCCCCTAACCACACCCTTCTCCGCACCACCAGACTGCCTTCAAAATCTATACGATTTCCAAACAGCTGGCCTCATTCCCGGAGACTTATATACATACTACACACAAGGCTGCGCGATATCATCATGTTGTCCATCACCGACTCCATACAAGGACGTATATGCTTGGTTGACGACATAATACAGTCCTGCTGTATGTCCGAGTTCATATCGCGCATGCGTGGGGCCGTCAAATCAAAACTCCCAACCCTCAGAGACAGTTGCGTATTGTTGTCCATCGTAAGCCACTTTTCTCCCCTCCCCCCTTCTAGCTATTCTCGCTCTTCACCGTTCCCATTTCACCTCTTCCCCCCTATCCCTCTTCCCTTCCCCCCTGTCCACCTAGACCAACGTCTCCCGCCACTAAGCTCACATTGTCTAGAGCTTACGGCTGCCCAAACGCCTATTCCCTCAACGCCCCGTGGTGGGCCTGCCAATCCGGCCTCGCTTCCAAAACCACTGCCATAGTAATATGGATAACATACTCTCTCAAAACACACTTTCTACTGAAGCCGTAACCTCTGTCGGCATGTATGACGTTGCTTATCCAGTGCAGATACGGTGGAAGGCGGAGGATCTGTCGCTTTTCACAACCGCAGCAGCAACAGGAACGACGACGAGTTCTAGTGTTGCGAAGACGACATCTGGGAGCGTAACGGAGAGTGACGGTACAAGTGGTACTACGACAAGTAGTCTGGCTGGAGTGACGGTTGCGCCGACCTCGACAGCGAATTCTGGAGGTGGTGGTGGGGGCCTGACTGTAGGGGATCAGATCGCGATCTCGATATCCTCAGCTTTGATTGGTGTTGCTGGAGCTGTACTTGTAGCCTGGTTGACGACACGTTGGCGTGATAAAGAGAAGAGCGACGCGAAAAAAAAAGAAGGGAAAAGACAGTTTGTGAATACTGAAAGCATTGCGCATGGAAGTCGGAGCGACGTCTGAGAGAGCGGCATGCTAAATAAGTAGAGCTACTGTAAATGATGACAATTTGTGGAAGACGGATCTGGAAACGCAGGGGAGTTCTGGATGGAGAGGACTCGAGTCGGGAGAAAGAGATGGGTGGTTGTGAGAGGAATGGGAGCGAGATGCTGACTTCAAAATCTTGGAGGGAAATTGAGGAGAGTGTGATTGCGCGATGGTGGGGGTGTACATGGACACGATGAAGTGAGCTTCTCAAGTTAGCTGACAGTTGTTCTATAGAAGCGGAAGTTCGTCCCACTGATCTCTCGAACTTGGGCATCTTCAATATGGTATCGATCCTGTCAGCAACTTTGAACGCAGCAGCTGACCGCAAGCTTATCCCTTCCAATCTATCAGCAAAATCCCTCACTTCACAGGCTCCCCCGTCGTCCCATTATAGCCCAACCTCAAATAATTCCAACAAATACTCCACCCCAAATCACTCCCAAACATCGTCTGCATCTTATCCTCCCCCCAAGTAGTCCCCTCTTTCTCCCCATAAAGCACAGCTTGTTTCCCCACCGCTAATGCAATCATAGGCGGCACTTCCGGGAACTCTGCGAACTTTGGTTCCGTCCCAAACTTTGCTTTTAATAATTGTTGATACACGTTCGTGGCAGCGATGTGGCCCATTGCCATAGCTGCTCCACATCGCTTTATTCCGGGCCAGTTTGCGATGTCGCCGACTGCGAAATGGGAGGTGTGGTTAGGGGTGGAGGGTTTGAAGTTTAAGGTGGCGTCGATGTTAACGTACCCTTGCTCGTTGAGGCTCTCCTTGGGCAAGAAACTGGTTGATGGAATACCATGAGAGATGGCGGAGATGACGTGTCCAGCCTTCAACGAAATTCCATCACTCAGCTTCAAATCGAAATGTGGGTTCTCGTCTTCTTTGTTGACAGGAATTATTTCGTTGACTCGATGACCGAGTATGAGGTCTACTCCTCCCTCTCGGAGGACAGAAGCTGTGCGATCTTTGAACTCGTCGGGGAGGGGCTCGGATGAGAGGAGGCGGTCGCGGGAGTGGATTAGCTTGACATCGAGGGCGGGCTCGACGAGTTTGAGTTCTGCTGCCATTTCGATTCCGACGGCACCTAGGAATCGTCAGTCTTGCCCCAATCAAAAGCCAGAATGAAGTTACCTCCACCAATCACAACAACACATTCCCTTGCACTTCTCGCAGCTCGGATGTGTGCTGTCGCTTCGGCTAGGTATTCCTTCCTCCTTAGCGATTGTGGGACAGTTGGCCAGTCTCGTCGCAATCCTGTGCTGACGATGAGATAGTCGTAGGTTTCCTCTGTCGTCTCGCCAGAAAGTGTGTCTGTGATGACAGCAACTTTCCCCTCCGGGTCTACGCTCGTCGCTCGTGCTTGAACCCAGCTCACACCTGGCGCCTTGAGAGCTGGAAGGTCGTTGTACTTGACCCACGCCTTCTCTGAGAAATGCTCATCTGCTAGGGCAAGGGGAGAACCGATCAAGTGGTCTGCAATTTCATCGGTATGTGAGAGCCACGAGAAATGGGAGCTCACAGTATCCGTCCCTCTCATCAACTAACTTAATCTCAACAGGCAACTGTGGCCTCTCCTCCGTCCCCTCATCCGGAAAATGCAACGTAGCCCGGCTCCTTTTCCCATCACACAAGTCTCTCAAATTCAACGCAGCCGAGAGTCCACCATAGAAACCACCAATGACCAAGACTTTGGTAGGCGTTTCCTTGACGGCAAAATCTCCTTCGATGGAACCCATTCTGAGTATTACGTGTAAGGAATCTGCGATTGTCGTGAGAGATGACGTTTTGAGGACGAGGAGAAGAAGAAATATGCGGGAGGAAAGAAGCAGGATCCCACGGTGAAGAACGTGGGGCATGAATGGGAGATGCAAGCTATCTAAGCGTGCTGCGTGTTCGGAATGCTGGGATCTTGGGACGACGAAGAGAAGGCACCAAACTCCAAATGCTCCATCAACCGGAAGATACTGTTATAGAAGCTTGTACTCCTGGTACCTGGAATCTTCCAACCCCATGTGTTTTTTCCCATGCTGGAGAACTCCATGAAGCACTTGCTATCAGTCACATCTCTGTCTGCAAGCGCTTGCTGTCGTTCACAAAGCGCGATCCAAAACTGCAGAGTACTGTGCACCAAACTATCACTGGAGGCTATCTTCAGGTGGTGTGGAGCTTTCGACCCCCCTCAGGCCCCCGTCGTGCATGCACGTCCACGCCATCAGCGGATCTGATAACCTAATGTCTGTAATCTTATCAGATCATCTTCCGATAAGCGGAATATGGTTCAATAAGGTGAGGAACTGTGCTCCGCGTTGAACTTGTGGTGCTTGGCCCTGTGTTTGGCATGTGAGCTCGTCGAATTGCTCTGGGGAGCGGCTGTGCTTCGATCACATTGAGGTCATGAGCGCTACCTCGGAACAAAGATTCCCAGGATGAGGTTCAAGTGATGTGATTGAGCGAATTTAAAGAGATATATGACCCGACGAGAAATTGAAGGATATTTGTTGTTGGAGCATTTGACTCGATGTTCTTCGGCAGACAGAAGCCGATTCTGGCCACCATTAGCTGTAACCTTAAAGGGTCTAGCTCCAGTTCACGATCCATCTTGGCTTCGGTCTTACTTTTCGAGCAACACTCGACACTCACTGCGAATGAGTATATCTTCAACTCAAGTCGAGGGCCGTTTGACACGAGAGAGGTTTACAGCCTCCTTTAGCTGACTCTCCGTACACTCCCATCCATCTACGAATACGAGCATCACTCACGTGCCCGTCCGTCCACACGTCCGCCAAGGAGCCATCACAAACTTATTATCTTGGACTCTACCTCGAATGCTTCGCCTCAAGTTCTTGGTTTCGTCTATTCGGCACCCGGTGAGCGCATGACGAAGCCTCCGGTAGCAATTGCCACCAGGATGTCTTCCAAGCAGCCGTCAGGAGGTTTGCCAATATTTTCGTATCCGATAATGAGGTCAAGTCGTCGCTCTTGCCGTCTCGGCGTCACTTGGGATTATGGCTGTGCTGTGTCGACTGCTTGGATGTCAACAACGCCGTTGATCTGGGCAACTTGTTGTATTCTCTTCTTTCTTATCTCTCTTTTCATTCTCTTTGCTGTTCTTCTCGTTTGACTTCAGTCTTCACGGTCGTTACTCTAGTGCCGTTTTCTTGAGTCTATGTCTCGCAAATCTCCACGATCGAGTGTCGTCGCTCGTTGAGGATATTCCTAGGACCCAAACTTCGCAACTCTCCTGTCGATCCCAACGATGCGTCTTCCCTCGTTTGTCCAGACCAGCTTCTGCATACTTGCCAGTCAAGTGGCAAATGCCGCCATCGAACTGAACCTCGACGACGACGAATCCATAAAACAAGCAGCCAGTCGAGCAGCGTTCGACATGATGCAATACTACACCGGCAACGAAACAGGCGACGTACCCGGAAATCTCCCAGATCCATACTACTGGTGGGAATGCGGAGCGATGTAAGCTCCCCCCACTCTTTTCTCTTTCTATCTAACAGTCAACAGGTTTGGCAGCCTAATAAACTACTGGTACTACACCTCCGACACAACATACAACTCCCTCGTCACCCAAGGCATGCTCCACCAAGCCGGCATCTCCGCCAACTTCATGCCAACCAACCAATCCAAAACCCTCGGCAACGACGACCAAGCATTCTGGGGCATGGCCGCCATGACCGCCGCTGAAACCGGGTTCCCCAACCCCCCTTCCCCATCCCCAGGCTGGCTCGCTCTCGCCCAAGCCGTCTTCAACACGCAGAAACCGCGATGGGATAACAGTTCTTGTGGTGGTGGGTTAAGATGGCAGATTTTCCCGTTTAATGTTGGGTATAATTATAAGAATAGTATCAGTAATGGGTGTTATTTTAATTTGGCGGCGAGGTTGGCGTTGTATAGTGGGAATCAAAGTTATGCGGATGAGGCGGGGAAGGTTTGGGATTGGATGTGGAATGTTAATCTTATCAAACACGACACATACCACATCGTGGACGGAGCTCATAATACGGACAATTGCACGGATATGGATAGGAATACCTGGACGTATAATAGTGGGGTGTTTCTGTTGGGAGCTGCTGCTATGTACAACTATGTGAGTCTGTCTCCGCTTGATTTGTGTTCTTTCCCCTCTCCAACTACCTACTCCACACTAAGTACTGACCCGGCGGCAGACAAACGGCAGCGACATCTGGCGCGAAAGAGTCGACCGACTAATCGAAGCCGGCAAGAAGTTCTTCATCAACGATATAATGTACGAAGGCTGCGAAGCCTCCGGAAAATGCAACGTCGACCAACGCTCCTTCAAAGCATACTACACCCGCTGGCTCGCCGCAACCGCAGAGCTCGTCCCTCATACACACGACAACATCATCACCGAATTCCGGGCAAGTGCAATGGCGGCGGTGAAGACCTGTACGGCAGGGAATACGGGGACGGCGTGTGGGTTGAGGTGGACGGAGGGTTTTAATGATGGGAGTTTGGGGGTGGGGGAGCAGATGGCTGTTATGGAGATTGTACAGTCGAATCTAGGTTTTTTGACATTCCCCGAAAGGTCCACGGAGACATGCTGATGCTCGAACAGTGGATAAGGCTCCTGGATGGAGGTCTGAGGTTAAAGGGACGGGGACGAGTCAGGGGGATGAGAACGCGGGGTTGACGTCGCCAGGGGCTAGTGAGAGGTTGGCAGGTGATGTTACGACGACGGCGGATAGGGTGGGAGCGGGGATTTTGACGGCGTTGGTTTTGATTGGTGTTTTGGGCGTCAGTGCTGTGCTTTGTATTTCTGAATAAGTTTAGTTTTTGGGGGCATATTTTGGAGTTTTGCGAGGAGTTGCAGTCCGCTTGTCAGTTTGGAATTGGGATAGCCTCAAGCAATCTAGGAACCAGAGGGTTAACAGAAGATTTTTGACTTCACAACAAAAGACAAAAAACTCTAGCTGCCTAGATTGGGCGTTGAGAGATGTATCTGCGATATTTGGGCGAGAGGCGACGAGAGTGCTGCAGCGAACGAAAAAGAGGAGTACATGGAAGTGGGGAAAAACTTGTTTCTCTCGTGCTTTCCTTGACATAGAACACTAACAGATGGCAATTTCAATATTTCCTTACGCCTTAACTCATCTAAGAATGTGATGAACAGATGTATACAGGGAGATAGATGTTCAATGGCCTTCGATATCCTCCACCACCACCTTCAATTTGGTGTTGGCGCCCTCGCTTAACCCCACCACTAGTGTCCACCGCCAGAAAAATGCCGAAAAAAAAATAGAGGCTAGACTCCAGATCCTCAAGATGAACCTCAGAAGAGGATCTTGGATAGAACTGCATGATGCCAAAAATACAAAAAGATATTTGACCAGACTGAGGCTCGCTATTGATGATTAGTTTTTGTAGATATCGATGTACGTTGGCTATACTCACAACTCAGGACCTTGTCCGTACTAGGAATGTTAAGGACACGTGATAACCAACTCTATGTTATGTTAGAGGTGATTCAGATGGTATTCGTGAAGTGATTACTTACACACCATCCGGCCGATTGGATGAGTTGTGCTTCAAAATTGCTTATTAAATTCTATACAGCTTGCAATGATGGGCCCGGGAAAGCTAGTTAGTGGCCCCACTTTAGCGGGGTAGTAGTATCACGTGTCACTGCACGAGGTTTTCTCCTAGCAACCAAGCTCTCTCCTGCTCTACTTCTTTAAACATACTTTCTATCACAAAAGTTGGCGCCCTCTGTCATACTTCTCTTCCCGCTGCATTTCTATGGCGTTCGGAGGCAAAAACAATGAACCTCATTCCATGGCCGAACCCCGAATAACTACCGACCCGCATTTGCTTGCTTTTTCCTCACGCTTCAACCAACGTCAAATCAAGCGCCTCGCAGCGGCTGACACTGTTTCGCAATACCTGCTTCGCATATGCTATCTAAGCTAACCGATCTCCGCCATGACTCGGATCTCTTGGCATTCCTTCTCGCAACGTCCTCCCTCCATTGAGCCCCTTGTCGAAGTTCAACCTTTCTGGCACACACTTCCCGCTTTCTCGTCTTGGTTCTTCTCATTACAATTCATACACAAGTTTCCATTCCCTTCTCTTCATCTTGTTGAAAGACTTGATCCTACAGATTTTGCCGCCACGTCGACTACCCTGCGCACTGCTACAAGAATCTGGTAACAAATTGTCTTTGATCCAACAATACAGAGTTGAGGATATCCATGAAGCAATGCACATTCGAGATAGCAGTATCCTGTCCCATTGCATTCGAATCCCATGATGGGTTCAACCAAATAGTCTCGTCACTCTCGTATATTTCGATTTGAAATGTCCACTGCTTAAATCAGCACAGTCTTGCTTCCCAGATGCGATACATACAGCGGATCTAGAAGTTTGAGTCCCGGATGAGTTGTTGATGACCATATAGTTTCCGTCTGGGTCTCCCGAAACCTCTTCAGGAATCAGAGCTTGCTTTCTAAGGATTTGAATCTCCCGCAGCACGTCTGACACGATATTTCCTCTCCCAACAGCGACTTTTCGATGAGACATCATTCCTGCGTTGGTTCTTCCATAGCCCCAAGCGAAATACACATCGTCGCCATCGTTGTGTCGACGTGCGAGCAGCGTCCAAGCAAGGAGAAGCAAGTCGCTCATGTCAACTGCCTGCTTCGAGTCATTGTCGTCCATGACTGGAAGTTTGAATGGCAGAGGTTTCTGAAGAGCTCGGTTGTTAACTGATTGTTTGGTCTGGGCTTGTTGGATCTCATAAGTTTCCGGGGTCTCTGTCATATCGTTCTTGCGAAGTCGAAGTTGATCACTCTTTCCCTGCGTCCTTGTCTTGATTTTTTATCCTTGACGACATCTACTTAAGTCCTCTGATCAGTGGGTAGCCGAATCTGTCACTTCGAACTCCTATCCAGTCAGCTGCGTTCCTCTGAGCCGTAGAAGAAATTCGCGACGGGACGAAGCCATCAGCATGGCCGCGCTTAAAATTCATGGCTCTGTCCAGGGCCAGTTGGTAATTTTCCAAGTCTGGAGAACTTCACATGAAAAAAAAAAGGAAAGGTCATATTGACCTTCTTGAGTTAGGAAAAGCCCACATGATCATGCAGTGCGTGGCGGGAGTCTAGCTCCGCCACCATTTTCCTGGGGAAGCATCTTATAGGGTGTCTGGATGTTTTTCGGAAGTTTTGGGCGCATCTGATAATTTTGGGATTAGGCCCATGCAAGTCTAGGTGCCTGACAAACGCACTCCCTCCCGATATTGCACACAAAATACCGCGATTACCGCTTCCGTCGACATTGAAAAGAAGCATACTGCGTCCAGTGAAGCCTTTGCTCCTTCCTTCCTCCTGGTACCTCCGCGTCGCACGCTATTACGAAAGTGGGGTATCAAGGCACTTTTCGGCTAAAAACCTTGGACTTTCTTCTCAAGTCTTTTCTCTAGATTTGACTCAAGTTTGCTCCCACTCACTCGTACGTTCGAGCCTGCCGTGAAGCAACAAATCAACGCCCTCGAAATACTTTTTCCATTTGTTCGTTTGCGACATGCTTAACTAGCACTCGTACACTTTTCAATTATGGTTAAGCTGCTGTGGCTGATTCCCAGGACAAACTCCAGTACACGCTAACCCCGAGGTTTTCTGATTCGCAATATTCGAACACAGATACTCCGCCGCCGCACCACTCTTCTGCTTAATATCAATATTCTCAAACGACAAGTTCTGACAAGGAGCATTGCCACTACAATGAATTCCCGCATCAACATTATACCTCGCCATCCCTGAGATATTCTCCCACCTCACATCCGAGATCTGCAGCCTCGAGGCATCACAGTTCGAGTACGAATATATACAGGGAGAGATGTAGATGGGCTGGTTGACGTCTGTGAGCTTGATGTTTTTGAATGTTACGTTTTTGATGTGGCCGGGCGTTGCGGGGTGAGTCTTGATCCAGGCAGCGTTGGAGCTGTGGATGAGGGTTATGTTGTCGAAGACGACGTCGTCGACGTATTCTGCGATTCCAGCATCTTTTCCGATGCTGCCGATACACACCCCTCCGGATTCGCGGCAGACGACATTGCTCACATGGACGTTGCTGCTGTTGGCTTTGATTGAGATTCAATCCTACGAGCGACCTTGTCAGCAACGAGTCCTGCAAGTGGCGAGGTAATGTAAGATTACGAGAAGTCTAGACTTGGTACACTCACATCTCCATAGGTCACCGTCCAATTCGAGATCACGATGTCCTTCGAGTTCCAGGTGTCCGTGCCATCAGTATTCACTGTCTTGTACTGTAAATTAGGCGTTGCATTCATATCTAAGTTCGTCATCGTGATGTTCTGGGAATGCGCGATGAAAGTGTGCTTGCTATTTATATCAACACCACTTTCTCCTTCTCCGCACACCTCCTGCTCAAAGAAGAAATTACAACCACTCACCAAAACTGCACGTGCCGCCACGTAATTCCATCCACCACCGCATTCCTCGCATTCCAAAGCGTCAACGAAATAGGCCGTCAATTCTAATTCCCCTGATTCATATTCTGATCATACCACTTCTGCCCATTTCCATCAAACACCACTCCCTCCCCTCCCCTTATACTGAAACCCCTCCCTCCAATTCTCTACGCCGTGCTTTTCCCTGCATAGACTACTGAAATGCTGTGAGAGAGCCAGTATTGGATATCGGTGGACCAGATCTAGGTTCCGCGGAGGGAGACGGTGCAGTTTGTTAAGGTGATATCCATTATTTGATTGATGTGGTAGATGCCGTCCGAGAAGGAGATCGAGCCGTCGATGCCGCAGGATTTGAAGGCGGAGAGGATCTGGGGGGTGTCGTCTTCGCTGGAAGTGAGCGGAGTGACGGTGCAAGAGGTGCCGATTTGTGTTACTGCTACTTGAGCTTTGCTCACGAGGAGTACCAATGGTGCCAGCAAGGAGAGGAGCATCATTGTGGCGTGGTTCACCTTTTCACTTCACGATCTGGAGGATCTTGGGGGAAACATGTTGCTTGGCGGCGCGCGAAGGTTTCTAGAGTTTTGAAGTTCTTGAGATGTTTTGTATAGGCTCGGGTTTGAGGGGGACAACTGCCGGGTTTAGGCAAGGGAAGGAGCCAAGATTATCCGCACATGAATTCGATATTGAAACGCGGGATGCATCTCGAGTACGGCAATCTCTTCGCGAAACCGTTTTCAGATCGGAACAACTGCTGACGCCTCATTAACAGACTGCCCGCAGAGTCCAACGACGACGTCGCTGTCACATGACACGTGAGGTGTTCGTCACGATCATGACATCTGAGTACTCCAGTCATGTCGGTGTGATGACTAAATTCCACTGCATAATGTAAGGTTCTGCTGATCGTATCTTTCTCCCCAAGTATGCTCTACTGGTCTGCACCCAGAGCGTCTGTTCACCAAGGAGATTCCGAGAACGATCTGCATCTAGAAGTGTCCCTGCTTCTCGAGAGTCTTCTACACCTCGTCTAAGTCCTTGATGTAGTCAACAGCATCCTTAGAAATTATTTCCACATCCTTCAGGGCATCCATTGCTTCCCAGCAGTTGGCAGATCTCTCCTTCAGTCGGCTATCGAGCAATTTGAATACGGCCTGTGCCTTCTTCCTACCAGTTCCGACCTCGTTGTCCTTGGTCTTCGAGGCGACATAGACAGCGGCGAGGGTCAAAATAACGATGTCGAAGAGGAAACAATCCTATGATTCCCTTAGAAAATGAAGGAGAACAAACCTAATTGATAGATATTTAGCGGTGGTTTGGGAACCTTGGGAGGATCAGAGACGATCTCATCTTCGATTTCGTTTGCGAGAGACACTTGCGCTTCCGAATGATGTTAGGAGACTCCTTGCGAGGTTGATAGTCGAAGCTGACAGAGTCTTGCATGTTGGTTTGGTTTGCACCGTGCTTTCTATCAGCTTCTTCTTATTGAGGATCAATGGGCTGAAGGTGGTGATAAAGAACTTACTCTATATTTGCGTTGCAATTTATTGAAGGTCCTTGACACGAACGTTGTTGTGGAAAAAAGCTTCGAGGTTTCGGGAAGGAGGGATTTATAGCTGGAATCGAGACCCAAGCGGGCCGCAAGCCTGAGAAGGTGATGGAGAAAGACGTTCTTCGTCTTTCGTCTGAAGTGGAAGTCTTTCAGGGAACGCCATTGTCCTACAGTTTTGGTGAATGAGTATGGCCTTCACTCGACAAGGAACGTCTCGCCTTCGGTCTGCCATGACCAAGTCATACTGCTACAAGAGAAAATCTTTGACCAACTTCGACCACCTTCGACTACCTTTTTACCACAGCCACTTGCATCTTCCTTCACGCTTTCCTTCAACAGTAGCAACTTTCATCAACAGCACAAGTTGATTCTATTCCTCCTCGCCTCGAAGAGGACTCGAAGTCAGAGATTTCGATATTACCCAACAGAGGACCTTGCGCTTTTCTGGACGGAAATTGAAGTGTTTTACCAACCAGGTGAGTGAATATTCCCTAGGAGCTTGATAACTGAAGCCAATCGTTTTCAAAGGCATCGAGTCTGTATGGTGGTGACATCTTACACAATATCTACAGAAAGCAAGGATTATGGAGTATATCTACCATTTTTGACCGCATACGAGCATGATCCTAACAACCTATCAGCCGCAATAAGAGAGAACGATCTATGGACAACAAAGATATGGGACCTCCGCCTAGACCAAAGAAGACCAAGACAGCCGACCAAGCCCAACCCCCCGCAACGCCACCGATCCCGACTTTTGATACTACTGCCTCCCCAAGGACTACGAAGTGGGTGTTGGCATTGGTGGCCGGTGAACCTCCGAAGCACGAGTTCATTGACTTGACATGTAACTCCGAACATGTAAGCAAGGAGGACGATAGTGACAGAGCTGTTCAGGGGAATGATAGCAAGGAAAAGGGGCCGATACAGCTGGAGGGATGAATCGCTATTGAAACTTGCAAGGTTGTCTCGGCTGAGAACATGGTTTTAGTAGCCTGAGCAATTCAGCCCGCACCATCGAGGGTATGTTCGAGGAACCTAGAAAGTTAGGCTTCAGCTCGGAGAAGCAATATAATGGTACTTTTAAACGCAAAGGACTTTCCAACCTTGCTAAAAGTGGTGAAAGCTCGTTTCATCCACAATTCTTCATTATTACACCGCATATCAAAGCAGATACAAAACTGCTTCACCAGCATAAACGTGAGGATTAGAAAAGATCGATAGAAAATAAGGGAGAGAAATGCTGTTGAACTGGACAAAAGGAACATTCGTAGTGCAGATGGTAAGCTGAAGTTTGAGAAGGTTAGAACTTCCCTCGACAAGAAAAGAAACGAGAAAAACAAACGCCCATTGCTACATTATATTCAATCAGTCCAGCTGAACGAGTCCTCGTCCTTGTATTCCGAACAGCCTAAGATATCTCCAAACTTCTCATTGTAGCAATTTGAATCAGTTCCTTCTCTGTCATATCAGTGATATCGCAAGGGCTGATAAGCGTAACGGATGGCAAGTCTTTCATTACATTAGGCGATTGCCAGCTTCTTGGCCCCGCCTGTGGCGTAAGGGCTTGCCGTCGCAGCTCATGGCTAAACGCGCCATGATGTGGAGTCAGCGGGCGGTTCGACATCACCCGTTGCTCGCCTTCGCTCTCATGTCGAGACATAAATATCATTTTCTTGAAGGATGTCGGTGTTCCTGCTGACTGAGGAACCCGTGGATGGACGGAGGGTCCGATTGGGATGCTGATCTTCAATGGTAGCGCGGATATTCGTGTCGGAACACGAGAAGTTGCCAAGTTCTCCTTTTCAGCCATGTCTTCGATCATGAGTCCATCCATATCGTGCTGTACGAATTGATTATCGAAGCAATCGAGATTACGATGGGAAGTGAAGTCGTTAGCTGTTCGTATGGGATGTGGGATCTCCAATTCATCTGTCGAATAATAGGGGGTAGCTTGCAAAGATCGAGGACGACATGGACGATTTAAGCGCCTCTGCGGATGTGGTGTTGGTGATTCATCCCGCCGACCTGTCCGACCCCTGGACCTTGATTGGTAAGCTCGAGGTTCCGATTTCGACTGGTACTCTTTCATCTGCGGTTTGTGATCGAATGAACTATCATTCAGGTCTTCTGGAGAAGCTTCACGAAAGAATCTTTCTTGCGTCGACTTTCTTGGCGTTTGTGAAATTGTCCGATAGTCAGCGCTGCTCACCGGCGTGGAGATTTGACCTTTGGGGGGATCATCCGGTCTTCTTGAAGTGGAGTCAATTGGGCTGCAGTAGCTGATGTTGGCGGGTTTCTCTGTATTCGAAGATGATGCCTCCGGAAATTCCACCGTGCCTTCTCTAGTAGCTGGGGAGGAGATGCAAAATCCACGCGCCCAGAACGGGATATCTTCCTCGGCATATTGATACGGGAGTGTCTCGCTGCTTCTTGAAGGATGATTTGAAAGATCCAGAATCGAGGAGTTCGATGAGCGTTTCTTTGGAGTAGTTCCGTTGCCCTCGTCCCTCCCTGTATATCTGCCTTCGCCGGCAACCACGTCAGATGCCTGCTTCCTTGAATGGTGGCCTTCCGCTCTGAGTTTTCCATTGCGTGTTACACCCGAGTTCAGATGGCGTGGGAAACCGCTTATGGGAAATGATTCCTGGTCTTTGGAAAGGCACAACGAAATCATGGTCCTCGCAAGTTTAGACGACGGGGAGGTCGTGACCGTGTCGACTTTGAACATGGAATTGTATATCATGGCATCGATTATTTCTTTGGAGATAATAATCAAGGAACCATGATGTTCCTCATTTTCTTCCGTGACCCTGAAATAGGGTGAGAAATGGATGGATTGGAATTGACGCAGGTAACGGCCTAAAGTACGCAATTCATCAGATTCATCTGGAAACCGACAGTGAATACAACCTGATTAAACTATAATTAGCATTGATCTGGTTTTTGGGCGAGTACATATGCTACCTACCTTGGATGCTATCCTTTTCTTTGAGATCGGGGTCTCTGTCAAAGAAAAACGAGCTGGCGACGAGGCGTCTAGCAACTGCTTTCGTTTCAGTCATCCACTGGTTGGTTTTGAGGCACTCAGCAACTCTTCTCTTCAGCTCCGGCAAAGACTTCACGTCATCCAGTTTCACCTTTTTCGACTTCAATTCAGGGTTCAGCCGTATATATGGCCCTTTACTTCCCTGAAATGGCTCTCGAACCTCTTGCTCAAACTGGTCCCAGGCATGTTGAGCATCCAGGATATTATCGAAACGGTTCAAAGCGACTCGATATACTCTGGTATTTACGTTTCGCACGTCTCTTTCATGCTTGCTCCGGGGTGCACAGCTCGAACCAATAGAAAGTAAAATATCTGGAGCATGAGTTTCGAAGTCGGGCCAAAGAAGCTTTCGTTCCTGATGGGCAACTCGAGCAGGGTTGTTATAATACAGCGCCCCGTCAAGGTAACTATGACTGGTGCGAAGATTGTGGAATGGCTTGAAATAGGTGGGTGCAGCCGACGTCGCGCGACAACTTTAAGTATAATATCAGCAGCTTTCGTCATGATATAGATAAGGATCGCTAACGCTTCCCAAGTTTTCATTTCCCCATATCCGTCTTGCGGTCTCTCGAACTTATAGTCTGTGAGCGAAACTTAGTAACCTTCGGGTCTGTTTCAGGATTTGGACTCACCCGGTTCGGCAACTTTTTTCGGGCGGTTATAATTCGTCAAGATTACGGCTTGATGTCCAGTCCCGTAAGTGGAGACAACAGCGACCTTTCTTTGATACTTTGGCTCTTCACATTTCCCACCAAAGAGCTGATCGTGACCGAAAGCCTCCTTCAGGACCTCGTCAAATGGTTTTGTCTTGTACTTCGATGTATGAAAAATAGTAGACGTTATCTGCCGAACGGCTGGCATAAATCGAGGCTTGAATACAGTGGAACACACTTCTTCAAATTTTGGAATGCATTCATCAATGGACCAATTCTTGACCCCAATTCCGATAGCAATGATGCCACCGGTACTGCAAGTATCAGCAGAGTCATCGTAGTAGGAAAATATCGACTTACCTTGTTCCCACTATGAGATCGAAGAAGCTTGCAAGTTGCAATTGGCCGAGGTTTCGCTGTATCTCGGAAAGAACTTCAAGTTCAACGATCCCACGAATACCACCACTTACTGTTGTCAGTCATTGGAGACCAAGGGTAACTCATGGAGGACTTACCCATCAAGAGTCAGTATTCGAACCCCTGCCAAAGCTGGTTTGACTGCTATTTCCCACTCCTGGCCCCATCTCTCATGTTTGTGTAACGGACACCAATCAAGGACGTACGTGACTCGGTTCTTTCGGCGAGCGAACGATTTAACACAGGGGGTACAAAGAACATGGCCGCATGGAAGGGGATGTTCTGGAAACTCTCGTAGGCAACAAAAGCATGCAGCATGATTCCTGTACCTCGAGAGATCGCCCAGTTTGGAGTAAAACTGGTTGATCCGCTCTAAGTGGAGCTCTGCAGCTGCCGACTGCTCCTCCTTGGCGATCTCGCCCCTCATCATCTTGGACATTCGCACGCGCGTTTGGTCTAGATTGCTTTCGAGCATCTTGTGCCAGTCATCCCCGAATGACTCTTCTGTGAAACCTCCGGTGCTCACATATGGCCCAGTGTACAGGAGGTTTCCGTGAGCATCTTGGTGGCCTCGCGCATGTCCGCGTTGAGTGTTGACGCAATGAGCACCCTTGTACATGAAGGAGCAAGGCCAGCAGATTTCGCAAAAGTCTTTTAGAGCACGGCTATAACTCTCCTTATAGTGTAGAAGTAAGACAGAGTGAGTTCCTGTACTGAATTAGCAGACACGTACCTATGCGCAGCCACTCATACCTTTGATCTCGTGTCGAACATAGTCGAGCATAATACATGAGGCAACCATGTGTCCCAAGTGCTGGAAAAGATCACACCCAGTCTTACTAGCCATCTTAGGGTCAAATAGCATATTCAAGGCGAGACGCAAGATGTTGCCACCAAAATCCTCTGGAATGGGATTTGACTTGCAAGAGATTTGAACAAAGTCGAGGGGTTCATCGAGGCAGCTAGAGAAGTGGTCGAATCCCATGGAGAGTGCCGATTGAAATTCTTCCGCGTTGAAGCGGATTCGAAGGTGTTTTCTATTTTCCCGCGCCTCTCCACACCTTCTTTCGATCTGCGAACTCAGTTCTGTGATTTGACCCTCCACAAGCCCATACCTCCCTTTCTGTGGCATTCGAACAACGGTGACGGAAGAGTAGTAGCAATGCAATAGATCTTTGGTTGTCTTGATCGCCTTGCCTCGCTCCTGCCAGAATGCTGCGAGTTCCTTCACATGAGGATTTTCAGACACAGCATTTGCATAAGCGTTGAGCAAGCTATCTGTTGCAGATTCAGCTGTCCATCCCGTTTGATTGATAGCTGGATCCGCGAAGTTGAGAACAATGATTACGTGTGGCATGGCAGATTGGTTGATGGAGCTTTCAACGGAGGAGTCTGCCCATTGCAGCAAAGGGACCAAAGCAGTCGATTCAAAAATTCTGTGTGTAAATAATTAGTCAGCTCATCATGTAAGTTGACCATATAGAGGAATGAAAAGACCCACCTATCATTGCGAAGGACAAACACAACAATATCGGAGAAAGCATAGAGGATCCTTGGATATAGATTCCTGACAGCAAACTCCCTTTTGCGCTTCTCGGGATTGTTCGCCCATTTGATCTCATGCTTCCAGATCTTGTTTGATTTTTGGAGCTTTCCATTGCGAGGTAGTTTTGATGTGATCGAATGATGAATGGATTGCAGACCAATAGATTGCCTTCGTGCAGTATTTTCATCCTTCTGTGTTTGCTGGGCACCGAGCGGGATCTTCTCCCCACCGTCCATGCCTTCACAGTCAGCGTAGAGCACAGGATACCGAGAATGGTATGTTCCTGGATCTGAGTATAGATGAACATCGCCAGAAGTGGGCGCATGGGCATTGGCAGAACCTGCAACTGGCGATGGAAATTCGCCTTTGGCTTGTATATTCTTCATTCGCTCCTGGTAGTCGATTAGAGCCTTGACAATCGTGCTCTTGCCAGCACCTAAAGTAATATCGTTAGTCACTCACATCAGCAGACCGATAGTAAACCACATACCAGTTTGCCCAACAAATGATACCAATTGAGGCCATCGGTTTGTATCTCCTGTCGAGTTCTCGCGCATGATCGACGAGTACCGACCATAGTCTTGCAGAAGGGGTAAGGCACCGTCGATGTTCGGAGTAACGCCAAACCATTTACTCCCTGCATCGGTCTTGTGAAGTTTACGCTGCTGTTCGGGGTTCTGTGGCGGGGTAAAAATATTCATGAGACGAGCTATGACTTCCTTGTTTGATGATTTTTCGTGGGCAATGCCATCTCGGTTGAGCTTTCCCGGAGCATGTGCTCGAGCGTGCGACCAACATTTTGGACAGAAGGTCGAATCACAGTCTACACAGTAAGAGTTTGGGAGTTGTATTTGGAAGCATTCCTCGCAAGCTGTTTGGTGTTTGGAGGAAGACATTGGAGGCAGGCGCGAGAATGTGCGCTAGTGAAGTCGTAAGTCTCGTAACACGTTTGCCAACATAGAAGATGAGATAAAAAGGCCCAGGCAGGGAAGGTGATATATAGCAGAGCTGCTTTTGGCGTGATTATAGCCCCTTTCTTCATGTTTCAGCCTCTATGAAAGCAGATTAATCCACTGGGAGCGGACCGGTCCTTCCAAGCCCTCGCACCCTTTCCGCCATTTGGTGCGCCACCAAACCCATAACAAAACACACACAAAACATAAAAGCGGTAAAGACACGAATAGAATAGGCGGGTAAATACAGAGCCTCACGAGGCTCTAGGCGGCAGTCAACGCTTCGCTAGAAGCAATATTAGCAATGGCATTCTGACCTATGAATGTTCCGTGCCTCTCCTATGCAATGGATGGTCTTCGAAAGGGACAGATTCCACGGCGCTAATGCCATGACTGCTCTGCACCTCTGAATCTTGAGATAATTAGAACAAACGGTATCGAGGCTGCTTCAGGGAGGCCTCCCGCGCATCACCAGAGCCCCCTGAAGAGCTATATTTGACCAGAGGGTATGGTATAATGATGTTGATAGGGCTATCCATACCTTAGAGTGCAGCATCCCCAAGAAGCCCAAATATGCTTCTTTTGGCGGCGCTTAGTCCATCTTTAGATATTGGGGGTCGATGGGGGCCATTTCACGATCGATGCACGTTGAGAACCATTGGCTACTTTGTTCAAATGGCTGTGCTGACAAGTTATCTATTTTGGTCTCATGCATGAACATCGGATTTTGGAACGTCGGGAGGTCCTGGCGGAAAATGTATTGGGGTTTCTGTGTTTCTAATCAGGATGAGAGTGGTCAGGAGAACTTTGATGACATTGATGCAAACGCTATACTATACAAATCTAGCTCCCATTATGGCTTAGCACGTGAGAGAAATCACTCAGAATTTTAGTTGTGTTCAGGTTGTTAATTCATGAACAGTCAAATAAGCCACGAGAGCTTCGTACTATTTGAATATTCTGCTATCGAGGTCCAGAAACCTGTTGAAAGATATCGAGATAATCAATGCTTTATCACGTGACAAAGTAAAGACTTCCAAGGTTAGAGATGGGGCAAGAGCTCTTTAAGACTTCTCAATAGATTAGAACCGTTCTCATGCATCGCAGTTCTGAGCATGCTATTCTTTTATTCTTGTCTAACTTCTTTTTGTGATGCTCAATTCTGTGTAGAAATTGCTCAAATCATGCTTTTCAGCAGATGTTGGGTCCCCTTTCCAGTAGCTTAGCAATTTGTCGTGCAAGCACATCATGAATCGGATACGTAGGATGTAACCCATTCAACCAGAAATATTGGTTGACAGGAATGCCGCATTCTGGGTCATAGTAATCTGTCGTTGGAGTTCCACTTTGCAAAGTCAGTTCCTTCTCCTTTCAACTGCCAGAATATATAAGACTTACCTGGCGTACTTTCCACACGGTGTGGTGGTGTTCAATATCCCACTCGTCTGAGGGAACATTTTTGGGTCGTCCAAAGCCTGATTAAACAGCGTATTCGTGTCGAAGAGCCACACATTTGTACCGTCGAACTTCTTCAAGTCCTCTGCTGCACTCTTTACGCGCTGGTTATAGACAGCACCATCCGACTTGAGCTTGTCTTTGATCTCTTGCCCATTTTCTTCAGGTTGCCATGTCCTTTCCAGAGGCGGCACATTCAGAAGCAAGAAGTTTCTCGCTCCAGCTCCATACAGCGAATCCAGCAGCTTTGAGTAAACTAAAGTCAAATTTCCATTGATATTTGACAAGTCGTCTGGATCCCTTCTCCCATTCATCATGATTGAATCCACAATGCCAGCAAACATTACAAAGAGTGTATCGGATGCTTTCCATGAAGGGGAATGGGCGTCGGCGTAGTGAGGCATGAAACGCTGATAGACCTGCAAGGCCACGGACATGGGATAGCCTGGGACGATAGCGTTGTCAAGCGTTGCTCCTGAGGAAGCCAGGTTATAGGTTTGCAAGAGAGATGCATTGTATCGAGTCGTAAGAAATCCAACCCAGTTTGTTCCATTTGCTGAGTTTCGCCCTGGGAAGTCTGGATTGCCGATAGGAGCTTCTGGTGATGGTTGGGCGCCTTTGGGGTCGAAGGCTGTGTCTGTCCAGGAGTCACCGCTTTGATATGTTAGCAAATATGCTTTTCCAGATCATGTCTAAGGTTTGCAGAAGCAGAATCTCGAGGCTACCTACAATATATACGCATATTTGATGGACTGCCATCCATCCCAGTCTGATGTCGAAGCACAATTCCTCGAAGTCCTTACGCTATCCTTCCATACTAATCTCCAAACAGAGAATCCAAGACCGATGAGAACCCCAAAAAAGATATAGGGTAAAGCTTTCATTGGGTTGTTGATTCGCCTGTGAAGGGGTAGGTGGGGTGACGATTGCAAGTCATGTCGAGCGAGGCGGTGCAAGTTGCTTTGCCCATCCCTATTCTCCTCCTTTCCGTCGTATGTGTCATTTCGCGGACTGGCCTGGCAATGAAGCTCCTCCGCACTCGCCTCTGTGTCATCTTCTGCCTCTAGGCTGGCATATTCATACTCTCTCATAATCGATCGGGCTAACCAGTCATCTAAGTTCGTAGGCAGGTGTTCGAGAACAGATGGATCAGATAGGATTCAAGGACGTGGGGTTTGCTATCACGTGTAAGGGCGCCAAATTCCAAGGTCTTTTTGAGCTAGCCTTAAACCGTCTTAACCTGCCCATCAATTTGCCACTGGGGTCGATTTCCTCGGCACAGAAACTGAGAACAATCAAGACACAATATTGGATTGCCGCATGCGGTCTGAACTCAAGAGACGAAGCGGAGGAATTCTAGAGCGAAGGACCTAATGCTAATAACGCTTGACGTTGCTAAAAAGAGGGTGCTGTTACGTGTTTCGTCCCCCTATATTAACCGAGGTAAAGATTGTTCCCCCGAAACTTCGATCACTACTCATATTCTTGCTAAAGTCCGAAACCTTCGCAAAACTTCGCTCTTCTGCTCAGAATTTTCTCCTTCCCACCATACCAATCCCGGGTGCTTCATCCGATACACCTCGCACTCGCATTCGCGGGATCTAGCAGCAAGCTTAGAGTGCAGCGATGCTCGTGATAAGGGTAAATATGTAACCCCACGAACCCCGCACTCCGTGCATATCCCCCAACCTGCAATGTTCCGCGACCCCTATCACGATTCCGGCTCACGACTGGGCTTGTCTGCCTATCGCTGACTCGCTTTTGTGATATCTAACACATATTTGGAGCGCGGTGGGCTGAAAAGTACGACCATTTGGCGCTGGGGAAATGCTGCGTACGAGATCCGGGACTGGATACTAGGGGCATTTGCGGGGAGCTTGGTGTATTTGCTCCAAGATAAACAGGTCTTGATGCTGTCTTTCTCATTCATATCCTTCGTCGAGTATCTCATGACTCTTAATAAATTTCACATATGTTCTCAAGATGCTCACGGTACCCCTCCAAATCAACGGCAAAGATGTCACCACATCGAAAATAATCGACATCACCAACCCTTCTACGGGAAAGGTGATCCATAAGGCGCCATCTGCAGGCATCACGGAGGCTGTGAAAGCCGTCGAAGCAGCAGAGGTCGCATTTCCAGCCTGGTCTGAGCTACTATACGATCAGAAACGAAATATCTTCTTGAAGGCAGCCAATATCCTCGAGAGAAGAACCGAGGAGGTGGGGAAATGGGAAGAAGAGGAAGCTGGAGCTGCGACGTCTTATGCGAGTAGATTCGATGCCCCGACTGCGGTTAGTGGGTTGAGATGGCGGGAAAGATTTCTTTGGTGCAGGGAACGGTGCCGCCGTTGAGTGGTCCGAGTAGGCGGTGCGATGGGTTTGAAGGAGTCGTTTGGTGTTATTTTGGGGATTGCTTTTTGGTATGCGCCGTCGTCCTTCGGAATACCTACTATTGACAAATAATAGGAATGCAACGTTCATTCTTCACAACGATAAAAATTTGCAAGGTTACTTTCCCCCCCAAGCGTTCGACCTCAATTACTCTAGCATATCGAGATTGTCGCTCCGCCGCAGGATTCTTTCAAATTCTTCGAGGCTTGCGCATTCACACCCTCAACTTCACCTTCAACGACCCTTTCGGATCCTCCGTGGCCTATGTATCCTCGAATTTATGTGCGCACAAGCAAATCGATGGGCAAATCTTTCCCCCATCAGGTCTACCTGTCGGTACATCAATCTGAAAAAGGCAACATGACTCTCACCATACTCAATCGCCCCGTGACGCCCGAGGTCGACGAAACCCCAGAAGAGTTGAATCCGGGCGCAGCGTTAGAAGATGGTGTCTCCAAGAGCGTGGAGCTGAAATTGATTCTCTTGAGGCTCCCAGCGGGTAAGTCCCGTGTTACTTCGTACATTCAAGTAAGGTCCCAATGCTGACTTTTGGTTCAAGAAATCAAGAACATGATCCTCGAAGAGCTCCTTGTTCAACCCGTTGCCATTGAACCTTGTCTCTGCTACACTGATCAGCACGGTATCATGATCGATGAGGAAATATTCTACTACGAATGGTCGGAAAATCCTCTCCGATACAAGGCGACAAGAGATCTTTCGAGGAATAGCACAACGCTCCAAGACGTACATATATCATGGCAAATGGACCTACAGAAGAACAATTGAAGCTGATCGAGCACCACGAGTTCGACGAGGAATAGAAGAACGACGAAAATTCCAACACTCATACGCGACAGGTAGTCCTTGATCGCAGCAGATTTCCCCTGAAAATTCTCAATCACATCAACATTCAAGTCTACGGGATACAGGCAAACATCCTACATGTCTGCAAAAGTTTTCACGAACAAGGATCTCGAATACTCTACAGCCAGAACACATTCGTTTTCGACAACAGTTCTGCTTCTTCGAGCACGAAGATTACGGGGACCTTTGGCATCTTGATTCTTCCGTTGCTCCCGATGGAAGCATACTAGTACAGGAAGACGCACAATGCTTTAGAGAGCTCATATACGATCAACGGGACGATTATCAGAGATTCATGGAGATGGACCTTTTGCCGCAGTTCCTGTAAATCATCAGTTACGTGAATGCCTCCTTCATCTCCAAGGTCATCCTAAAGGGCGCCTTTCGCACAGGAGAGGAAATGGATTTCGAAGATCGGCCACATCATACGCCTGCAATTGGATGGGGACGAATCTTACGAATTCATACCGTGATCTTGAGGAACATCTGCAGCAATTTGAAAGAGTTAGTTCTTCGTCAAGGTCGTCATACTGAATTCTGGGAGGATGGACTCTCTGAAAAATCAAGGAAGAACGAGGGACGCATACATGATATTGTCAGAAAGGTTGTGGAGAATCTTCCAAGTCTACGAAGGCTGCGCCTGGGAGAATACAATAGGCGAGATGTCGACCTACATAACAAAGTGGCCGAGGAGTGGGGAGAGAGCTTGGAATGGGAGGAGGTTGTAGAAAGCCGTTTGTGGAAAGGATCTGGCAAGTAGACAAGTGAAGTTATGGCAGTGGCAGAGTCCGAGTAGGACTGTGACGCCAGAAATTCCTGCTCTGCTATCGATCTTTGCCCTTCTGTACCTATACATAAGTAGCTACCGAGAATCTAGTATTGGAATATGCTGCCGACACCCCCTGCTTGGCCCCATTGTCCCACGTCTCTTGGGTCTTCAAATGTCAGCAACCGACCTCTTTCCTAGCTCCTTGACACTCATCCATCTCTCCAAATTCTTTCTCACCCAACTCAACGCCCCCGTGAATGTTCCTTGTCCAGTTGGACATTCCATTTCCTCCGTTTCCATCTCCCCGAACGTGCCACGCCGTTCCCGGAACCACCTAGCAAATGTAGGTATAGGATCATCCACAGCGAAAGACCAGCCAAGTGCGGCACCCAAGGAATCGGTCCAAGCCCCTTCATTGTCCATAATTGAAACTAACGGAAGCGTGCTAACCACTGCTTGGTCGAGGAGGAGGTCGTTTGTTGAGAAGTGACTAGCACAGGCATCGCAAACGAGCAGAGGGTTGAAAATGTCCCACAAGTGCAGGGACTTTAATTTCTCTAGATCATCCATATCGGCGTCGATGGTATGCAGGAGGAAGGCGAGCAGGGAGTCCTTGGCATGACAAAGTTGACAAATGCCGCGATACTCCCCATGTTGACGCTGGGCGGGTGATGGTCGAACGAAGCCTGGAACGAATGTCTCTTCTAGGTCTGGGACGGGAAGATGGAAAGACTTTCTCTCTGTGAGCTTCGTCTGGTTCTTTTCCTCTATGATCTGTTCTTGGTGCCTGTGTAAGCATGCCCTATTTGTGTCGTTGGCTGCTCGAAGGTCTTTGCGGTAGGCGTCGAATCGTTCTTTTGGGACTTCGATACCTCTGCTTTTCAGATCCTCGTTGAAAAATATCATTTGGATCGCATGATGAGCCCTTCCACCTATGTCGATTCTTTCGACTCCTTTACGCTCAGGCTTCTGCACAAATCTCTGGTTAGCTAATGTTCTAGGAATTATGGAACGTTGAGATTTGCATTTCGACTCATAGTTCGGGTTCTCGAGACCGCAGCTGAAAAGCCAGAACTAGAAAATAGGGTAGCCCCAATAGCAGCTGTAGCGACGATCTCCTTTAGTCTGTCGTAATCTAACTTCTCACCAACATCCACCACAGCCATTCTTGCAAGATAGTCTCTGAAGGTGAGAACTGAACCACTTCCATCCACAGTCAATTGATCCATGTGGGACATTGGCTCGGGAGCAGAAAGTTCGACTTTGTCCAGCTGAGCATATCGAAAGCGGCAAAGTTGGTACCAATTACTCGTTATCCACTCTTCCTCGCGAGAATCAATCGTGGTCGCTCCTTTCGCCAGAGTTGCGAAGCAGCCCTTGCCTTGGAGTATATAGACTTGTTGGGTGTGGATATCGTGAAAGAGCAGGAGAGCGTCTGTCCCTTGGATATAAATGTTCTGACAGACTTGGTACATTGTCGAAGGAGGAGGACCCGCAGCGCAAGAGCCAAACAATACCATTACGCAAGGATATTTATCGACGAAAAGAAGTTGCGCACGGGTTGCGAGGTTGTCTTGCTTGCCGTCGGTGAAGAGGAACCATAGCTTGCAGTCTTGAAGTGCGAGTAAGGAAGGCTCAGGCGGTTGTTGACATTGCCAAACAGAGGAAGTCCTAGATCGTGTATCTAAGCCCTGGGACGCTGTGAATATCGCCGTGTACGAGCTGTCGACGAGTTCTTCAATGTCCGATCTGGCGGATGACATTGCTCGGGCGACATCTTTGTCAGAGGTGAAGAGGGAATCCGAGGCGATACAGACGTAGGCTTGAGGTGGTTCAGGTGATGTGGCCATCTTTGCGATTCGATGTCGTAGGAGAGGTTGTCGACTTCCCTAAGTTGTGGGATTTTCCAAAGAGAAAGAACTTGAATGTGTAGTCGCGCCCTCGTCAAAAGCGTGCAAAGGTGATCGCGTCGAACCTCGAAGCGAGTCCCAACCACGAACAACGTTTCCAGTGTCCCAGCTTTACTGGAACATTCTCAACCCACTTTCGATTCTTATCGGGTTTTCATTTTCGATTTCCCTCAAAGCCGGCACTTACCAGATCTAAAGCTTAAAGTCACTGCTGCGAAAGCGAGCCTTAAAAGTGGCAGAGGGCAGAACTGGATGTCTAGTTCCAGCAAGGACTATGAATCTTTGGGATTGCTCATTGTCGGGAAGAATCCTTGTCTATCCCATTCTAGATACCAGGAGGCTTACCTACAATACATCGAGTGAGGTTTCTGCTAAGTAATGTGGGCCTAGAGAAGGAGAATGTTTCAAAGATTTACTAGCAAACGAGTAAAACGAGCAGGAAAAAGGAAAAGCAAAAGAGAAAGGAAAAGCTAAAAGAGGAAGGAGCGAATACAAGTTGCTCTCCGTGCACAGAAGTCCCACGCTTTCCGAGACATTCAAGGAAGTCTGCCTTCCTTGGCAAAAGCTCAAAGGTGTACTATAGGAGCAATGCATTTAACGCCGATGACCTGCCCGCCCCATGCATATTCCGCAGTGAAAGTCTGAGATACATGCTCACGCTCACTAACAGCCATTCATTGCCCATGCCCCATTTCTAGTCTAACTCCTTAGTTAATGAAAGTGAAGCTCCTGCTATTGGTATTATCTTAAAACTCTCCTCGAAACCCTTCGCAACCCAGGCTAAAGCATCCTTGAAGCCCTTGTCCTCGTCCGTGAGGGAAATCTCACCCAGATTGTCCTCGAAGTACTCCAACCACTTCTCCTCCGAAACACCAATGTAAGCACCGAAGAAGACCCTATTCAGTCTCTTCAACCACAAGTTCATGTTTTCCTTAATACCAACCAAAACTACAGCACCTGAGACAGGTTCAGGAAGGAGGGAAGATGTTGGCTCGATGATATAGCTAGCACAAGAATCACAGCAAACACGCCTGAAGAAGATCTCATCAAGACTGATGTTCGAGAGGAACTTTGAAGTGACGTTCTTGTTCGGAGCTACAACCAAGTTCTGGACCTTGAGAATGAGGGCGAGGACAGACGATCGGTGGCAGATTGAACATTGTCTAACGAAGCTTGGACTGACATTGGTGACCTTGAATCCTGGAAGGAAGCATTCGTTGCGGTTAGAAGCAGCCTCGATGTTTGTTGTGGAAGAATTGCTGACCGTGGGCGTGCTGAAGCTGAATTTGGTTCGCTTGGCAGGCCTGGAATCACTGAAGCTAAATCTGGCATCGCCACCACAGCTCAGCGTCGAACTAGCAGGAACAGACACTAGAGACTCGTGAGAGGCATGTTGAGTGGCAGATCTGGTCGTTGAGTCAACATGGGTGCTAGCCTTCTTGAAAGCCTCGATCATCTTGTTGCGAGTTGTCACCTCTTGTTGATGTTGCTTGAGTGAGTTTATATACGTGCTCCAATTGGTGTTGTGGCTATTGGACAGACTAGTCCGATCGTATCAAAGTAGGTCATCAGCGTATCCATCCTGAATCAGCTTCAATGGTCGAGTGATGATGGCCAGTGCTTGCGGATCGTTCCCAAGGACTATTTGAGGGTGCGGCGGAAGGGGAGTTTGCTGCCCTTCAAGTCATCTGCCAAGGCGTCTTCGATCATTTCTGGCATTGAAAGAGCTCATTTCGGTCTGGACGATCGAGGCCATATTCTCCGGGTTGCTACTCACCTAGCGGATGACTTCGGCACTTGCTTTACCATCAAAGAGGTCTTTGAGCCGAATGACGAGGCCATCTAGAGACAATATCTTTGGAAATGCAATTGTGACATCGGCTAGGTCCTTGTACCGGATTCTCGGAAAAGTTGGCCAACGTGGCACTTTCAGTGATTTGTGGCTGCTCGTTGCCCTTCAACAGACACATTGAAAGAGCCTTTGGCTTGTATGATGTACAAAGAACCGCTGGCGATGTCCTGGAAGAGGAACAAGCTGTCGGGAGATCTGGCATAGAGGGCTAGGCCGACGGAGGTATCCGTATTTGCTGGAGTGAGTGAAATTATGTACCCAAAGACGATGACGATCGAAGGGATGCCGTGAAGACTAAGCTCTGTTGCCTTCTGCGCGAAGCTGTAGATTTCGTCTTGTCCTATTAGTCCGCCCGTCATGAGAATCCAAAGTTGGCTGGTACGCAGAGCTTCCAGATATGTCGGGTTTCCGTAGATGCATGAAAGAGCCGTTCCAGCACCATGGCCCAGAGAAGAGAGCGCTAATTCACTCTTGGGAAGTGGAATCGGAGAACGGGTCTGGTTATCCCAGGGAAGTACCGTGAGAGAATCATTTGATAGCGACTCCACCCAAGCGCTAACATACCTGATGGCCTGGATCTCCGCCCGAAGAGTAGCACCTGCAGTGCTGCCAGAGGTATCAACGGCAGCAATGATGTTCAAGTTCTTGAGTGGTCGAGAAAGGTTGAGATCTGCCATTATGGATGTTGGTCTGGGGACTTGATAAGTTTAATGAACTTTGAAGGGAATGAGATAGGGAAAAAAACGAAATCAACCAGATTTGGGCAGCTTGTTATAGGAGGCCAACGAGCCACATGAGCAGCGGCCAAACATAGGAACAACGAAAGAACATCAAAGAGGAGAATTTTAGAGAAACTGCAAAGAATATGTTCAACTAAATGTAAATAAGTACATTTGCGTTTGTGAATTGAATACAACAGAATGAAATGAGCTTCTTGCAATGCAATGGTACCATCTGGTACGCTCAAAGCTAGCTTCATGAGCATGCAGGCAAGTCGCGTGGGGGTGTGTTCGAATCATCCTAGTGATCAATACTCTCATAAGCGCCGGTCTTCGTTACACGGAAGCATAAGGAGGTTGAATTGCGTTGCTTTCGTTTTCAAATTCCGCATAAATGGAAACCACGGATGACTCGCAGCTAGTACGAGATAGTCGAGATTAGGTAACAATTGCTGCAATTTCTGTTTGCGAGTCAACCAGCTGGCAGGATTATCCTTCATCATATCGAAACTGAGCAGGAATGCTGAGAGGCCGGCAGTAGGTGTCACCGTGTCCATGTCTTTCAATACCAGTTGGCAAGTCGCTAAGCACTCATTGATCTGGCCTTGCTGGGCTTGCGTGTCTGCAAGCTGTAAAAGTTGCATTTCGGCATTATCCGTATCGAGTCCAGAGGCAGGGTCGTTGGGGTTGGAAAGGTACATCCGCGCTCTCTCCAAATCCAGTAATTGCTGGTCGAAGGTTGTGGCAACGCTGGGAACTCTGGCAAGCTGGTTCAAGAAAGCTCTAGTGCCTCTGTTCCAGATCAAGAGATTGGTACGTCGAGCATAAAAGAAAACGCCAGCCAGATTCTCTGCACTCAGAATTGCAGCTATCATCATCTCATGATTGCCGATCGCTTTCTGGATGAGAGCCAAGAGGTTGCCGATCATTTGTTGTTTCTCGGATATGGTTGCGTTTGGATCTGTGGCTATCATTGTCAACGTCGACAAGATGGTATCCACGTGACGGTTTTGCTCTTGGGAATTGTCCCAAAATCTTTCTTCTGCGCTGGAGCTGCTCAAAAAAAATCTTCCAAAATGCATCGCATTACGCTCGTCGGGAGTCATGGGCTTTCCTACGCTCATGGCTTCCTCCATAGCTTCCACGGTGTTTCGAAATATTTCGTGCTCAGGGGTGTCGTTGGGAATGTGTTGACCTCGAGATCCTGCTGGTGGTGGCACGTCCCATAACTTCTTTTTATTCCTATCTTTCACTTTGTATACACGCTTGCCACCTTCCTTAGGCGACCGAAAATGAAGAATGCCATGGCCGAATTGTCGAACAGCAATGTTCCAGAAGTTTTCTTGTTGCATATCTTCCCATGCCGAAATGGGTACTAGGAAGAATTCGTCATATAAGAGGGGGCCTGGATTATTCAAAATAATCATGGCATTATCCGCCAGGTCAACGTCGTCATAGGTACAGAAGTATCTCCGATGCCAAAACCCCATTGGAAGCTTTTTGCTATCTGCCACGAAAGGGTCTGTGGGACCACGATTTAGATAGTTGCAATCAATATGCAGGATCCGGAAAAACTATTTAGCACTTACAGCGGCCTCGAAACTGAATCCTAACTCTGCTATCGGCTCTTCTCGAAAGAACAACTCATGGTTGTACAATGAGGGAGCAGGAAGATCCTGTGCTTCAAAGAGAGCACGGATCAACTCATGCAAAATCTACCATGTAGTAAGCCGAGTTCAAAGCAAGAACTCGAGAAAGACTCACGCTATTAGCCACGTGCCACTGCACCATCATCCTATCCGCTGAGTTGATATCATTTCGCAGAAGTGGCTCCACCATATTGTAATCAAACCATATGAATACACGCCACTCTTTATTCGGGTTGTTGGACCTTGTCATAAAGGTGTCGTTCCACGTCGTCAATGCGTAACACTTCGGCGCAGGTGCCAAAGCTGGATTTACGGGGCTCTCATCGGCGTCCATAAAGCCAAACTGGCATTTCATCACTTTTTGCAATTTCGTCAGCAGCACGAGCCTTGGGGCCGGATCTGCTGCGTCCGGAGAAAATCCTACAACAGGATAAAATGCAGTAAGATCATCCCAACCAAGCTTGGCCATGTCGTTCAGGTCCTTTCGCGAATCGTGGATGAGGGTTCGCGGGCCATTCAATAACGCATCGAACTATGAAGAGTCAGCAGGTTACCTAGCTCCTTTAAAGCTACTCCGTAAATCGGGATGAGTTTCGATATGCAAGGGAAATAGAAAGAGATTCAAAGTTCGATAGATCTCTTGCCGCAGCTTGTATAACAAAAGAATAGGAACTTTCTAGTAAAGCACGTGCCACTTAAACTACAATTAGGAACCTCACCGCAGAGATTGCTGAAGCGTAACGAAAGCAGTAATCAGACAATAGACTAACATACCCATGGTATTGTATGAGCAGACATAATCATTTTGGATGCGAGTATTAAACAGGGCTTCATCACATCCCACGCCTCGTCGTTCGCCATAGTCCAATAGCCCTTGCCATTCTTCATCTTATAGAGCGATGTTCGGCTGTGATATGTGAACCGAGGTTTCCTTGCCCTCATTTCCCAGTTCTCCCGTTTGAGCAAGTCTATGATTCCATTTTGTAGATTTCCTGGCTTGAGTTCTCTTATTGGAAGACAATCCTTACGAGCGAGTTCTTCTGTTGTAAAACCATAGAGTCCGCGCCGTTGATATGCCTCGTTAGGCAAGGTTTTTTGTGGGAGAAGGGACGGAAATGATAGGTCGTTTGGGGTGAGCCCACTTTGAAAGGTAGAGAACTTCGAAACTCCATATTTTCTTGTAAATTCGGTCAATAGTGGCACAGGTTGAGCTGGCTGACCAGCCATCGTTGATTGCCGAAATGAGTAAACGTCGTCGGTGATGGGTGAGGCGAGCCGTAGAACTGTGACTTGTGAAGATAACTTTGTTGCTTTATTCCCATATTTTACGACCGATTGCATTGTTCAGGGCCGCAGAGACATGATCGTTGACTGTGCCGGATCTGGCCAGACAGTGTGCGGGACATTGACGATAGCGACAAATGCCTTTGTTCATTGTTCGCAGCTTTGAAGACCCAAGGCTGAATTTGCACAATACCAACGCGACTCGGAGGATTCGGCATGAACAAACAAGGAAGGATTGTTTAGCATCGCAGTTATTTAGACCATCGAGCTTTGGACTAATGCAATTGTCTTCTCGGCGAGTAGTTGAGCATCGGGAGGGAATCTGGCGCTGAGATAATTGTACCTTTGATCTTCGACAACAAATCTTGCAAAACATCAGTATCATGGCATTGAATGTGGTAGCCATACTCACGGTCCCATTCCCAGGCTATTCTTGTATTGCCTTTCTGGATTGTCAAGGTGCTTTCTCACCTAAAGACAATATCAGTATCACATCATATCATCACAGACAAGGATCTGCTTACTGATGTCTCAACATTATCACTCCCAGGCCCGTATGTTTTGTAATAGTCTCCGAGGAAGGCTCTGGTCCCCCAAAAGGCCACCTGCTCGAACTTTCTAGGCAAAGCTGTCGTGTCGCATTCATGTATTACGCTTTTCCCATCCGTACCTATTGTCTCCGACAGCACCATCACTCCATGGCAAACAGCCGCAACTGTTTTTATGCTAGGCTTGATTGTATCTGGGAAATATGATGCAAGGTGTTTATGCATGATTGGCGAGTCGATGAGTTGTTGCACGCTCTTCTCGTGTCCTCCTGGGAGGAACACAAGGTTGTAGGAATCGAGGTTGAAATCGGGAGAAGACCAGGAATTGGGATTGTTGAACTCCGGAGTGATCGACATCTGTTTGTACGCATCGACGGCCTCTCTAGTAGCACCCTGTCTGCCAGTCAGCCAGTGATTCTTTACTTGTATAGAGAACCATTCCACACCAATAGCTTCTGAGTTAAGCCCTCCAACATCTTCTCGTCACATTCTGGGACTGTGCCATTCTCGGTTGCAAATTGGACTTCGAAGCCAGCTTTCTTGAATGCTGCATAGGGGATTGCCGTCTCTGCAATCGCAGTCAGTTCGAGTGTATCTTCACAATGAGCATTTCACAGTGCCTTCCTTACCTGTTGGATCATGTCCATAGTCCGCCATTGGAATAAGAACCTTGGGAGTTGCCATGTCGAAGTTGTTTCCAAATGACACAGGAGTCAAGATTGATTAGGATGACGATCAATGTCTGTTTATAGAGGGTACATATGTGAGGAGCATCGTGAAGGGGTGATGTCAAGAGGCCGAGGCATAGAATGTGCTGAGATGGTCTATTATGGTCACCATAGCATGTCAATCTCCACCCTTGAGCCATTTCTTCCTCTTCCCTCCACGGTCCGATTCACAATTGTTCAATTAATGCCTACCAGTTGCACATCTAACTCCTGCACGGCTAGTGTGCTTCAATGTCTCTCTTCCCGGTTGCTAAGTTCTATGCTTTCATTCGTCGGGCAACATTTTTCAACACGTTTCTCAGTTCCTCCATCGAGAGATAGCCACGACTCTCCGCATCAGAAGCAGTGTCAGTCTATATTCATTGTTAGCATTGTACTTCCTTGCAATTTGCCCGGAAGCAGCTGTCGTTATGATGGATCAAAGGCGTTGATCCTGAAAGAAGCTTTGAGAAATTCAAAGCAATGGCGAAATCAGCGCCTCATCCAATATCTTGGAAGTGCCCGAAAACTCGTGGTTATTCTTGACTGAAACATCACTTTGATTGCGAATTTCATGCTATAAATTTTGAGCATCGTTATACGACATGGCGCTTCCATTTCTCCAGGCGGACAGACAGAGGTTCCTCGACAGCGAACCACAATGGAGGGATCGCATTGGAGCGGGTTTCAAAGGCAAGAAGTTTCTTGGAATAGGATCTTTCGGTATCACTGGGTTGTGGGAGTACACCAGTCCGCAGTACCATGATCCAAAGGCGCCATCAATCAAGCAAGTCGTAGTCAATCAAGCAAGTCGTAGTCAAGATGTCACAGCTGTACCCCGCCGCTTTCGAAGAAACAGGCAGAAGCGTCTTGGAAGAGGGTAATATTGGAAGGATAATAGCAGGATATGCCTCGAATCATCTCATTCGTCAATACGGAGGAAACCGTATTGGAGACTGCTTCTCAGAAATGGAGGATGTCGTTAAGATTTTTCTCGAGTTCTGTCCTGGTGGGAGCTTGGATCAATTACTACCTCAACCGGGACAGAAAACTCAACCACCTCTTCATGAGGCTGACATGTGGCAGATCTTCAATTGTTTGGCAATGGGTGTGTATGCCATGGAGAGAGAGTCGGAAGATATGCCGGTGCCCGGTGCGCCAGTATACAATGGATTGGACACAGAATTGTTGCACTGTGATATGAAGCCGGATAATGGTGAGATAAACCCCGAATCCTCCAATATCGTGCTAAGTTGCCCAGTGTTCTTCGGATACAAAGATGACGACCATAGACGAATGCCCATTTCTAAGGCCAGTCGCCACCAACCATCCACCATATGTAGTGAAATACTAATATCTGAAACAGATTGCAGATTTTGGAGAAGCGCTTTTTATCGAATCGTCTGACCTTCAAGACGACGCAGATGGAGCACGGTACTTAGAACGAGGTGCTCCAGCTTACAAACCCCCAGTATGTCATCCCAGGCCAGATTTACGTTGACCTTCCTAACCCCATAATTAGGAGGAAGTAATCAACAAACTCTTCAATGCCTGGAAAGACTCAGGCATTCCTCTCAATCACCCACGAAAAGGGACATGCTCGAACATTTGGCAGGTAGGCGCCATCATGAACTCGATCATTCTACGGGGACACATAAACTTCAACCCCGACGTTGTCAAAGGTGTCAACCCACCTCTAGTCAACCGTTCGAAACTGGAGAGTCCATCCACATTACGAAACATCAACCTCTCAAGTCAACTGAACCACAGCCAAGGACTAGAAGACAAGACCATCACAAACCTTTACTCAGCCGCTCTTTTAACACTTGTGCAAGAATGCCTCTTCCGCGAACCAGAATTTCGACCCACCGCCGACGTCCTGGTGGAGTATACCAACTTCGGCCTTCAAACCGCAATGGTTAAACTCAAGAAAACCAGACCATTCCCGCTCCTACCTCACCCATTCCGAAACATGAAGTTCAACGACGCGAATGGACCAGTCGAACCTCCCACAGCATGGCTAGTGAACCACGTCCAAGATGAGAATGGCGGCGGCTACTACGATGCAAGAGACGAGCCACCTCCAAAACGAAGCATGCTGTCCACCGCCATGGGCGTTGTATCTCCCATCGTCACTAGAAGTGTTCGAAGCAGCTTGAGTTCCGGTACATCTATCTTCTCCTCACTTGTTGGGAGCACGATTACGAGAGCTACGACTTCAAATCAGAGCAGTAACTCTGGGGGTGCTTCTAGGCCGGTCTCTCGGCCCACGAGTCCGCCTACGCCGGGGTTGGGGATAGCGAGGAAGATGGCGGGTGGGATGATGGGTTTTACTGGTATTGGGGCGAGATTTGTGTTTAATACGGCGAAGAATCAGGTCTCTGGGAGGAAAACTTCTTTGACAAGTGCCAACAGTGTTGAGGAGGCTCAGGCTGATGATGAGTTTGTGATTGTTGAGCCTCAAGCTGCCTAGCCTGGAGTATGCTGAGCCTCGTATCGGCTGTCAACTTACTAGAGCCTGTCTCTTCTGAAATCTGTTCAATTCAGGATGTTTCCATGTCAATTGGGCCATGATTAACTGGTGTCTTAAAATACTTATCGTATTTCAGCTTCTTCACCGTCTGAAGTTATTGATCGTTGTGTTGCTGGTGTTCTAAATTTATATCATCTTCGAATTCTTCCCGAATCGTATTGCTATTTTCATGCATTGAGAATCCAATTGGATGCCACAGAAATGGCAGACTGGATAACATATCTAGGTATGATTAGACTACTGCAGCTGTGGTGTAACGATCGCTTGGTGATTGGTAGCTGAATTCTGGAGGAGGCTTAGACTGGCCAATCGCGTCCTACAAGTGTGCTGGCCAATTTTGTCTCAGTTTCGTCGACTCTTCATGGAGAGTCATCTAACTCCACGACAACTTCGATCGCTCCAAACACTCTCCTTGAATGACACGAAGCGCCTAGTAGGTTGCATATCTGTACCTTCTGTCTCTACAAGGGTCGTGTCTGACTTAACGGCAGCCTTATTAGTATCACAAGTAGTGGGCAGAACGTCGCGAGGCTCCAGCACGTGACTAAGCCATCTTTGATATCCCTTCTGCCTGCAGCCATCTTACAATTCATTCTCCACCATGCAGGTCGGCCTCTCTCTACAGGCGGATCTGATGACCAGTGGGTCGCTACTCCATACAACCACTGGTCGTCTTCTGAAGGCATTGAGCGATGGTGGCGTTGACTTCTACGCCGTTGCTGCGGCTGTCTACCTAGGCAAACAAATACCAATTCAGTCAAGGCACGAGACAGAAGTTAGCCGACTTCTGAACCAAAGGAGTGGCAGGGCAGGCTATTTAGCTAAAGCTCTGAACATCGGTTGGGGGCATTCGGATATCGCAATCGAGCTTGCGAGAACACGAGCTGGCACATCTGCCTTGTTGACAATTGGTGCATTGGCAACTGGCTCGACTATCTATGCAGCAACGCAGGCTTTTGCGGAGCTCCTGAGTCTTGGCGGGTGTCCCCCAGAAGAGATGCCAAACATCGATGTCTTAAAACCGATGATTAGCTACCTCGCGCCATTTATGTCAGATTTAGGCTTTCGAAAAGTCTTTCAGCATATAATCACGGCTTCGAAACAACGCTGCAGTGAGGCTGGAATCCGCAGCCCTGTTGGTTTGGAAACTACGGGAGAGGCTGGTGAATGGGCAAAGGCCTTTCGGCAACTAGTGTTTACTGCTCAAAGACAAGAGTCATTCCATCTCTACATTTCTCAGCGAGGCGCCTGGCTCGCAGCGTACGCATCACATATTCTTGGTATGGCTGTTCAAGTCATGATGGACGAACTCGTATTATGGCAATCTGCAGGTCCAGCAGGGGCGGTTTGGATCCAACTTGCTCATACTGGAGTCAAGGCTGGGAACAAGATTTCATGCAACGATAATTTCATTATCATAAATCCACCAACGTCACAGCAAGGACAGCAACCAATGAATTTCGATTATGCGATTGGAGAAGCCTTGAATGCAGAGATCATCGTGGACTCACGAATTACACGTACGATTTCCGATTCGATAGAGAGAGGGATTGTCCGGCTAGCTTTCACCCTGAAAGCAAATCTGAGGATGAGATCTAGGAATAGCCTAGGTTATATAGACCCGAATCACAAGATAAATGGAAACTTCGGCGATTCGGTGAATGCTATTCACGACCAATGCACAAGTCTCGGAATATCGTACGACAACTTCGAAAGCGGATATGCAACCGCTTCGGCAAGGATTAAGGCATGGACGGGAACCTCACTTCAAACTCATGGGCTTACGTATCTTGACCAGCGCCAGGCTCACGAACTTCAGGTCGTCTGTGGAGCCCACGGGACGAACCAGAACTCGTTAACCAAGATTCCACATTGTCTCTGCTGCCGTATAGGAGCTTTAATTCACGGATTTGGGGCGACTGTTGTGGCCCTGATGCAATGTGTATTTGATCCGAGCGAACTTCGGTTTCAGGCAACTGTAATTAATAGCAGCAAAATCACACCATGGAGTAGGGCGGTCATTGCTTCTGAGGATGGTCAAGTCGACGGTTTCGCCACCAATACACAGTTGTTCGTTCACCTGAGCCAGCTTCTTCATGGATCAGAGGCTTTGAAAGAGTCTGAGACACTTGACCAGTTGACCGGGGCAGACATCCTTGCTGTCTCCATCGATAGTCTGACAGTGCATTATCGTGTTCTCCTGGACTCAGAAGCCTTTGATGATCGAGGAAGGATGCTGGCTATAACTTCAGGACGAATCAGTCATCACGGAGTATTACGGCGTTTAGTGAAGGAATCTACTGCACCTGACTTCGTCTATCGGGAGCATTCTTACAGTCGACGAGACGAGACACTGGGAAGCTTTGCTATGATGGTTGACGGCTTTGTTATCACTCCGCACTATGTAAAGGGGGCAGTAGAGGCTGCGATGCAAGTTTCTCTCGCTGAAGATGCCTTCTGGGTCAAAACAATTCTCAAGACCACTGAGAAGGAAAGTGCAGAACAAATCACGATCTCTAGGTGCATCAATAACATGCTCCTATATGATGTGACGGGACGCTGTTCTCACAGTAGAGATGGAGGGCACGTTGTCCGCGAGAAAAGAGCTCCCATCTTTGTAGCCTCATTTTCAAGCAGAAGTCAAAGGATGAGCAGCCGTTCTAGTCATGAGTACGCTATTATTCTCTACGCACTGAAAGACTCTACCATCGAACAATTGCTCCAAGTTGGGTGTTTGAGTCTCGGAGGTGTTCTACAAGGGAATAGCTGTTTGTCTTGTTCAATAGAGTATATACAGTCTCGTCGCGGGATGGATCAAGGATTTGTGGAATTAATTATGTCTTAGAATCTAGCAGGCGTTAGAATGCTATACTTCGTATGGAATACGATTTGATATGGAGGAATTATCAGGTTTCTATAGCTTGAATATTGGTTTGAAAAGCTTTAGCTTTAACATGGTGTGCAGTACAGTACCCAATCTTTCGGCGGTAGCGAAGACTTCAGGGGGCAAGC
This sequence comes from Acephala macrosclerotiorum, assembly GCA_014904845.1. Taxonomy (NCBI): domain Eukaryota; kingdom Fungi; phylum Ascomycota; class Leotiomycetes; order Helotiales; family Mollisiaceae; genus Acephala; species Acephala macrosclerotiorum. The sequence continues at coordinate 71,191 of MU119347.1, forward strand.
TCGCCAATTCCAGGCAGGTGCTTTCTCGCTAGGCTCAACACTCCCTATCCTAAAGGAGAGCGCAGCAATTAGCAAAATTTCTCAGGCAGAAAGTTATAAATGAGATTGAGCAAAATGCTACATGCATACCCCGCCAGATGCCAAGGTTGCCAACGGCAGACACAGCCACATCACGTGCCAAGCACTTAGGCCTTGTCTGCATGCCCCTGTCCGCTGACTTCAGCTTTGCGCCCACCACCAAAATCTTCACCAAACCATAGAAAATCTTACCAACTTCCCACGCACATCTTACGCCGCGCGATTTCGATCTCCAGATGGCGTCGAGATGAGTGTTCTCCAATATTCAGCTTCACATAATTAAGTCATGATTCGTTGAAATCGCTGCCGAGCCCGATTTGCAACATTGAGGCCACAGGGCTGAGTGCGGCGGTGTGCTGAGACATTGCAACACCATCTTCTAGGCAGCGTGTGTGACCCTCTCTCATATATATCACTCTCTCTCTCTCTGCGCTATAGCCTTTTTCCCACTCCCCACCATTCTCGCTTTCTATACAATATCACCAGAAAATCGCGTTTGAGCTCCTTACAGTTTTCCGAGCGTGAACTTCTCCATTTCGTTCCTCTCGATCACGATGCCGACCACCACCAAATTCTACGGCTCCCAAGTCGGCGGCTCGCCAGTAACCTCATACTCCTACACTGGGTCCCCCCTCGAACTCTTACGCCATGACATCGCATCCGCATTTTCCTTCTTCTTGTTTTTGCCATTTATTGTTATGCCCATGAATCCATTGCGGTCTGGGTATTTGTGCGAATTATACCCTAGTTTGGAGAATTTCTGGTGCATGTTTTTACACGTGGTTTTGATATTGTTGCAATTACCTTTTCTGTTATCGATACCGTTTTGGATCTTCTTGCCGGTTTGGACTGTGGGTTTGGGAGTGGGTGTGTTTTTGGTGGTTAATAGGGGGATTTGGTATCTATTGAATGGGCCAGAGATTGAATATCCTTCCAACCCCGCCTATGCGAGCAACGAGGGGCATGAACATGAACAATGGATCTTTTTAAACGGCGTTGCTGTCGGGTATGTCTCTTCTCTTCCCGCACCGAAAGAGCAAGTATATTGACGAGAGAATAGCAAACACTGGCTCCAATCAAACGTAGACCGCCTCTCTCTTACGTTCCGCCGCCCAGTCCTCGGAATCCAGTACGTCAAAACCCCTATTCCTTCGTCAGGAGCCGAGTTCTCCTTCTCGAAACAGTCGTTCGGGAGAGCTCGGCTTCTCTGATCTTCGATTTTTCTTGAAAACCTCATGCTAAATCATCTATAGCAACCCCACCAACGGAATCCTCTTCGACGTCCTGCAATGCCTCATCCAACGAAACTTCACCTACGCCACCTCCGACGTGCGGTCCTGCTACGCCATCGTAAAATCCAAACTCTACGAGCCAAACCTCACAAAAGTGATTTTTATCCTGCATAGTCAGGGCGCGATTGAGGGAGGGATGATTGTGGATTGGTTGCTGCAGGAGGTTCCGCAGGATCTACTTGGGAAGTTGGAGGTGTATACTTTTGGGAATGCTGCAAACCACTTCAACAACCCGCATCTGCACCTTCTGTCCCAGGCTGCGGCTCTTAAACATCCAGGGACGCCATTCTCGACGAAGACGACGACGAGCGTGAGCTATCACGACTCTGTCGCCGCTCCTCCTGCGACGAGTGGGAACGGAAAAGCAAAGGATGGGAATGGAACGACTGTGAGCACGACTCCGAAATCAAGCAGGTCACAATCAACATCCGGCAAGACGATCAGGTATATAGAACATTACGCCCATACCTCGGATTTTGTCGCGAGATGGGGAGTCTTGCATTTCACTTGCAACTTCTCCCTCGATCCTCACTCCCCTCGATTCATGGGACGAGTCTTCGAACGTCAGGGTGAGGGACACCAGTTGAATATGCATTATCTCGACTCGATGTTTCCTCTCAAACGCTCTAAGGATCCGAAGGGAGGGATTGGTGGCTCAGGATTTCTGGGAGCAGATGAGGAGGGGAATGAGTTCATGGAGAGTGTGATGGCCTTGGGTGGGGTGGAGGATGGGGAAGAGAAGAAGGATGAACGAGAAGGTTGGGAGATGAGTTATTTGGGAACGCATGGGGAACCTCTCAGCAATGAAGAAAATGAGGTACTAATTAGAGACATGAGTCCGATCTCCCCTGCTACGATGAGGAAGTTTGTTAAGGATTTCGATGGGAAGAAGGGGTTGGCTATGACGAATGGGAAGGAAGGGGCGTTGGATAAAGAAGCAGAGAAGAAGATGGAGTTCAAGGTCAAGGATCTGAGTAGACTTTGGTTGTATATTAATGGGAAGAGCCCGCGTGCTGACGAAGGAGACGTGGGGATTGCGAGGATGGCTACTATTTGAGAACCATTTCTCTGTACCACATTCCTAATTGAAACATCCCAACATTTCTATTCTCTAATATAGAATTTGAGATGGATTCGCGATATTAAAACAACTCGCTAGATTGGGTTTGCCACTGTCAAAAGTTTGGTACCGGAGTCCGAAGGATTGCAGTGCCGGCGGTTCTTTGCATATGCACGACAGCAGGACTGCGCACACTTTGAGGGACGATCCTTTCTTGTACCGACGGGAACTAAAATCCTCCCGCGTGTCATTCCTGAAACAGATTTTCGGTGCATTTCTTCCTTTGTTGAGGTCACACTCCCGCTCGTCGGCGGGAAAGCAGCCGCGGCGTAGCTCCCGTCGATCATCCCAAGCCTCACGATCTCGACCCCGCAATTGATATGAAGAACATTCAGACAAAATTCAAAGTCAAGCACAAGTAGTTAACAAGAAGAGAAAGTGTAGAAATGTATAGCCTGTAAACAGCTTGTATTAATATGGCTCAACGAAGCCACGGGTATCATGATCCTAGTTGATATCTCGGAGTTCCGTATTCCCAATGACGCCTTTCCACCATTCAGATTTCTAACCTGCAGAAATATTTTGCGTTTCCACGTCCCATCCAAACTCCAGTGATATTTATACAATCCCCAATCTTTGAATCCCCAAGTTCTGAATGTTTCCTTCCACGAGCTCAAGCCCTCCGCAACGAAATCTTCTTCCCAGACTTCTGTCTCAGCTCCAAAAAATGTCCCACAATGCTGCACACTTGTTCCTCAAAATCGATATGCTCAAACCCGAAGACCTCTTCCGTCAAACTCGTGTCGACGAATACCGTATGCGTCACCGCTGAACCCACGTTGGGAAGAGCATGCTTCGCGACATCTTCCGGAAATCTGCGAGCCACAATGTCCGTAACATCATCCCAAATCATATCCCTCGATAATATATAGCTTGTATTCCCCGGGACATTCGCACAATCCAGTGCCTGGACATGTATCCTCGACACATCCTCCAAATGCACGGTTTGTCCCATCGTCGAGTATTCAAATTTCTGTCCGAGAGCGATACCGAGCACGATGGCATTCGTGCCTTTAAATGTCTCGCGAGGAGAGAGCGCGAGTTCGTTTCGACCTTCGACGAAAGAGGGGTGAAGATGGACGACATCGAAGCTGACGTCGTGTTTCCTGATCCAACTCTCTGCTTCCGCCAACGCCGCCACCTTACTCGCAGCATATGCCTCGAATTCGTTCGCGTATGGCCCCTGGGTGAATGGTATCCGATCGGTCGGCTCAATCCATCTACTGCATCTCGTTGTGCCGCTCAATTCATCGAAAGGGATCAAAGCGGTGATCGAGCTGGTGATCACCACGCGGCGGACGCTACCGCTTTTCCTCGCCGCTTCTAGCATGTTCAATGTTCCGCGGACCGCAGGCTTGACGAAGAAATCCTCCTGATTACTCCCCGCCGGTACACCATTGCTCATCAACGGACTCGCAATATGGATAACGAAATCGCAGCCCCGGGCAGCCTCGTCATAGGCATGTTTCTTGCAGAGATCCGGGACGATGACGAAGGCTAACCTGGAGTCGATATTTGGGATGGAAAAGATTTTTGGGTGTTGGGAGAGCGATTTGGCTTTTTCTGAGGAGCGGACACAAGCTCGGATGGTGTAGCCTGAGTTGAGGGCGTCGAGGAGGACGCGGAAACCGATGTGGCCAGTGACGCCGGTGATGAGGACAAGACTTGATGCGTAAGTTTGTGTCATGAAGGGCATTGTGATTGATTTGGTGATTGAAGACACAGGTAGAGTAAGAATGAACCCCAAGGTAGGAGCAGAAAGGGGAAGCGAAGGGTGTATATCAGAAGAGGGGGGTATTCACAGAGGTAAGGATTTGGATCCTGATGTCGGCAACTGAGTTTGAAGGGATCCTAGTTCTTCGGCGACTTCCATGTTCTTATATCAAATGGAATTCAAGAGAGTGTCAGTTAGGGGTATGAGAGCGGAGTCGAGTGTATGGTTCGTGGATGGGTGTTCGCCATGGTAAAGTATGGGCTGGGTGTGCATGCTTCTTCCCAGTTGGCCCCATTTGGCGCCAGTTGGGCACTTCAAGGGTTGAGGCTGCTGACGGAACCACCGAGTCGGAAAAACCGCGCGCACATCAAACACTCAAACTGTGGCTTGATGACTTTCTTTTTCCTGAGTGGTGCCCCTTTACGGGCGACCCGACAGCCAGAAATTGATGTAAAAATGACTGCCTGCATGGGTCACAGGTTTTGGTGGTGGAGCGGGTGTCGTGGGTGCAGTGGATGGCCGTGGATGGCCGTGGTTCTGTGGCGAAGCGGTCTGGCTGGCGTGGGTTCAGGGCAGCACGACTGCGGGGTGGGCGAGAGGCGTTTGGACACAGCTGGAAACCATCACGCTCTGACAGCCACAGGCGTCGTCCATTGAGAGGCCAAGGACTGCAGTGCTGTTCTTAGAGTTCGTGGTGAAATCATCTGCACGCAGACACCTGGTCCAGGCACATGCTCGCCGCAGAGAGTTGGCATTGGCAGCAACCATCACCGACTTCCACTCTTCGATCCATCACGCTCGCGCCTCCCCCAGCACCATTCCATCAGCGCCTACGCGGCAGCCGTAACAGCAGGTTTTGCCGCCAAGTGAGCCATCCCATCCAGCCTTGGGCTTGCCAATAGGGCGAGCCCGAATTATGGGCGTTCATGCATCGCTGGGGAGATTCGTCATATGTTGTTGTGGATATACAATAGGCTTGGTCATTTCCAGCTTTCTGCTCCAGCTGATTTCGAGGCTTCGCCTCTCGGGCTGGGCACGAGTTCTCCTTTCCACAACGTTCAGCACTGACGTTTCTTTGTCTCACCGCATCGTTTCTTCTTCTCGCCTACTTTTGCTTGCAATTCAATTTTCGTCTCAAGTGGACTGCAGGATTGATGCGTGAAGTACGACGTGATGTTGTATCACTCAGCACATCATTGGTCATCACTATAAATTTCGCTGCAATCCCCAACCTGATTCTCGTTCACGTCGCCGAATGAGCTCAGCTGACAGCGGCCGAACACGCGCGGGGTGTGTGAGGGACCCCTGCCGACCGGCTACTTATTATTAAACCTGTTTCGGCATTGGAGGTTCGTTTTGGAATCACGAGTAGGAATACATATGTCCACCATATATCCACCTCATGCGATTTTGCATTTCTGGCAATTTTTGCTTCTTTTCCTGCATGGTGGGCGTTGAGTGGAGATTAGAGGCTGGGGAAATATTGAGTACAGCAGCTGCAGGGCATTTATTCTCGGATAAGGAGGATGAGTATCCACTTCCCGATATAAATATTGCTTTTGCGAATAGTTTCAATTGAATCGTTAAGATTACTGCTTGAGGGCATCAAGTGTTTAGCCTAATGATCGTATTCACATGGCTTACGAACTGTCTGGGCTTATTGGTGTCTCGCCTTCTGATACGTATCATTAATCACTCTCATCTGTTTGGTCGAATGCTCTCCTGAAATCTGTACTCCCAAGCCTTGTCTTCCTTTGATCTTGTTCACGAATTGGTCGAGCGTGCGTCGGTACGTGCTCTAGTGGGGGCCATCCCGTACCGCGATGCGTTGTTTCCAATCCCAAGTGTAAGCTGTCTTGTACTCTTTCCTCTCCCAGGACTTGACAACGTTTCCGTCAGACTTCCGACGTATAGTATGTTGGTCGAGGTATACGATAGAGTGCCAGTAATGCACACCAGGAAACGCCCACATCGTGACCGTCCTCCTTCTCGGACGTACCTCTTCATTCCCAGCCTGGTCAGTATCCCTCTCTTCAACTTCCCTCCCCCTCACAACCGCCTTCGAAATCCTCACCCTCGGTAGGAAGCTCCACCATCCTTCATGTCTCTGAGAAATACTTCCATCAATACTCCTCACCCCACCACCAGGAAATCGATACCAAGCCTTAATCCCCTCCTCAACCCTCTTGTCATTCCCATGTAACCTCACCTCAACACCCAGAACCCCCTCTGGTTCAGCACCGAATAAATCTCGCAAACAAGCAACCCTATAGCTCCCAATATCCATTAAAGCACCTCCAGCAAGGTCGAACTCCCACCTTATATCATCTCTCCCAAAGAAGCCGGCTGGCATACTGAACCACGCACTCGCTTCCTCGTCCCCCCTTTCCTGATCGGAGCCACCAAGGAAAGGAATAAGTGTCACGCAGGATGGAAATGGAAATGAAAAGCCTCAACAACACAGGTCTTGGCTCTTGGATCGATTTGTGGAAGTCGACAAGTGATTGAGCGGAGGCGGAGCTCGAGGTAAACGGTTTCTCGAGAAGGACGTGCTTCCCTGCTTCCAGAGCAAGATGGGCCCAGTGGGCGTGCAGGGCGTTGGAGAGAGGGATGTATACTGCATTAATCTCTTTGTCCTCCAGCAGCTCTTGACTCCTCATTAGCTTAAGCCCAAGCGGAACGATGAAGAGAGGGACTACCTTCGTATGAGCTGTATGCTTTTAGGATGTTGTGTTTCTTTACGTAGGAGGTGGCGCGTTTCAGTGAACGGGATGCTACTGCGGCGATGATTATGTCTGGGTGGGATTTTGCTGGTGTGATGAGAGCGAGGAAAGTTATCCATGCTGTGCTGAGGATGCCGATTTTGATGGCCTCGGGATTCTTGGGTGGTGTTGGTGGGTAGTTGACCCGCCAGATGCGGTAGAGGGTGCTGATGAGAACACCCATTTTCAAGATACTTGGAAAATAAAGTTTATGGAGAGATAGGAGTCTTGAGGAAAGCTATATACCGAATCTAGAAAGTACGAGAGATGAGGAAAGAGGAGAGTCACGTGTTGTCATCTCGACGATTTTAAGCACGATGATTGGTACCACGCTACGAGAAACGAAAAATCTCTTAATATCACCGGCACAAATAGGAGACCGACGTTCTACAGGCCAAGAAAACGTGATGAGCACGACCCCATGTTGAATTTTTGAAAGCGTCCTTGACTCGAGCCCTTTTCTCTCTCCCTTAAGCGAGCCCCTCTTTGCACAGACAATCCCAACGTTTCACCAACTGAGATCATCGGCTGCACTTCCATCACCTCCAATATGACAAGGATCATGCTTAAAATCCCTGCAGGGCTAAGCCTGGTCCTAGAAATCAGACGTCGGTGTGATAGGGACCGATAGCCGTGGTGGGGTTGAGGGTGAAACAAAGTATAATCTGCATAATGAGGTGAAGTTAGGCTTTAATGACATCGATATGCTTTCTCTAGTACGTTATCGGTGGGGATAAGTGCCGTGAAGTATTCGGGTCTTTCCATGAGTAGTGATTTTAAGTTTGTTGAACTCCGATATACCGATACTCTTCGACATTGAGTTTTTTTTAAAGCTACTCTGATGCACTGGCCATTTATTTGCCTTTTCCTCGCCCAGCGCCCATGCGAATGCAGTGGAAGATCAGCGATCCCATTTTTGAGATGTGGCGGCGACGCACCTCGACTCCAAGGTTTAAATTTTAAAGGAGGATAATTCACGATTCGCGAACGATTCCTACGAAAATGAGTCAGGCGGATCTTCAACCTCAACCCCCGCAATGAGACAGCGACCACAAAGACAATTATCCACAAATTGACTTTACCACCCTAACCTCTGAGAGACGATGCCAAACCCCCTTTTTGCTCAACCATCAGTTCTCACATCCCAACCAAACTCTAAACATACCCCCAACGGGAGGAATAACAGTCAAAACAACAAACAAAATGCCAAAACACTCATCCCCAACGCACTCAACGCCGCCGCCCTCTGGTCCCTCTGCAACAACATCGCCGTAGCTATCACCGAAGAATTAGCTCCCAGAACCACTCCCGTGGTGACAAAATCATCTATCAACATTCTCAGCAAATCAATCCAGTTAACCACATCACTCATCTGCTCACTTACCTTTCGATATACGTAAAAATTTCAAAATACTCGGCCCAAAAATCGGCCCACAAATCCCACTCACAACAGCAATCGGACTAATAGCCCCCACCTCTCCCCAAGATTCACAGCGCTCAACTGCGCCAACGCAAGTGCCACGCTTCTCGGCGCCATCGCTAGACTTATACTTTTCGATACCCCAAGTCTATAACACAGCGGCGGATACCCGAATAGAGATACTACAGCAAGAGCTGAGACCGGGACGAAGATCGCGATGAAGTGCTGATAGAGATCGTGACGATATTGATACATGGGCATAGCGAGACTGACGATACTTGCGTCGAGGAGACTGGAGAGTATGTCTCCTGCTCCTGGGAGGGGGAGGGAAGGGGTTCCGCGGAAGTAGGAGAGGTAGGTGGTGTTAGCTTTGTAGAGGGTTAGACCTTCGCGGAGGATTTGGTGTTTGGTGAGAGCGAGGATCCAGATGAGGAGGATGGTGAGGAGGGATGTGAGGAGGACGGGGTGGGTGACGCGTTTTAGGTTTGGGGGGATGGAAGTAGAGAGGTGGTTGAGGAGGATGTTAAGGGTGAGGAAGATCGGCATGGTGTAGGTGGTTGTGTAGTAGGTTGGTATGCCGATGGAGATGAAGAAGAAAAGGTAGATACTGATGTCGACGTTCTTGAGGATTATGTCTGCCCAGTTCAAGGTGTGGTTCAAGGTGTTTGAAGATTGAATAGTCGTATGTGGAGAGCCAACCGTTGTTGGTGGTGTTGAACGGGCTGATTTCTGATCTATCTCGTCAACTCTGCCAATAATTTGTCGTTTGTGCTGCTAGAGGATGTTGCAGTTGATGCTGGGAGATCTACGCCTGGTCTTCTGTTTTCCTCCAGGTCTGTCTGAGCAATGGCCTGTCCTTGGTCTCGTGAAGAGTAAACTATCCGTTTGCTTTTCCTCGTTGCCACCTTCTGAGCAACATTTGTACGGTCCTCGACGTGTTAGCTAGTCAACGCAAATTGGGCAAGATATCCGATAACGAACTCGCCTATCAAAACACCGACCTCTTTGCCGCTTATACCACTACATAGTGGTAGTGTGATAGAGCTTGGTGAAGTAGAGATTCATGGTCCGCAAAGCAAAGCTTGTGGGCACATCCAACACCTTCAATACCCGATCCATGTTCTCCTTGGACAGTATGAGGTCAAGAAATATCAGAACGAAGAGGATCAGGAGGCATGCTACACTGGCAGGTAATTGGACTGTTCCGAGGCTGATGACGGTGTTGAGAGCAAGGACGAAATAAAGCATCGCCACGGTGCTGAATGGAACCAGTATCCATGATACGAGAAGGTGTCTTGCAATTTCAGCAATCTGGAGGTTTTGATCAGCGAATGGTATCATAGGAATTTGGTAGGTTCATGATATTCGCTTACGAAAGTTCTCTTCTCTGCGTAGTTTCGCGGACGAGTATCACAATGCGTAGCTATCGTGGGCTGTGATTTCGGACAAAGACTACAGTTTCCCATCATTCTTGGGGGAGGTCGAAGGAGAAGTAGAGAAATACCATGAATGTCTCCTTTGCTTGCAAATGTGTCCTACTGAAATACCCACCTCCACCTGTGCAACATTCGAAATGACCGGGACGCATTTCACACAGCAGCATCGATTTACTAGGAATGGAGAACATGTTTGCAACTTCAAGTAATCCACGTAAGCACAAAACGCAACAAGAAGTTTCAAGTGACATCTTTGATCGGGATCTGTCTCTCAACTGAAGCGGCTCGAGAGCTCGCATATCTAGTATTTATTTTCCTCGTTGTTCATTTGACTATATGTGATGCGCTATATTTGCAAGTTCAGTGAGGTACGTACTAAGGACTGGGTACGCCGCCGATGTTTCGTATGACCTGTTCTGTCCCTCAAAACATCTGTGCCATGTGGAGTCCATTTCTATCAATGTTTCTGGAGTTCGAGATAGCTCCAAACATTTAAAGTTGGCGATTTTCATCCCAACACCTCGTCAACACCACGAATACAAGCGAAGAGAGCGTACACTTGGGGGCACTTACCTGCGGTCAAGCCGCTTCTCGATACCCTGCTGTTAGCCTTAATATCGAGTGCCGGTGGCTACTGGCGGGTGCCGGATTGACAGTGTGGGGTTACCAACGCCAGCCGTGACGCGTAAATCTTCAGCAAGCAATACTTCCGACAATGGCCGTTTGCAGTCCGTGGAAGCCAGGAACTGGATGGTATAAGCAGTCGTATACCGGCCTTGGAGATAGTAGACGGTCATTGTGATTGTGGTGTATCAAGATCTGGGAAATCTATGAATGTCCACCACCAGCTTACGACTACATCAGATTGAGAGAAACAATCGACGATGAGTCCCCAAGCGGGAGGCATCGCAGGGAATCTGTGTGTTCTCTGAGTCTCAGCTGTGGCTTGCAAGTTTATGTGATGATGCAGTATGGGAAAAGGAAAATTGCAAAGGTAGGAAGTGGTAGAAGCCCTTCAAAAATGTCTGAGATATACATGAGATACCTTTGCATCGGTCCCGAAAGACGGTCAAAGATTTCCAACAAGAGCAGAACAGTCATGAAAAATACGTCGGCTACAACTAACCTACTAGGTATGAAATACATCCGTTTCCCTTGACTTAACACCAGTGGAAAGCAATCCAAATGCTTACACGGCTCAATCTTTGTAGCGGGAGGTGGTGCTGGTATCATGGAGGCTTTCATTTGCCATCCCCTGGACACAATCAAAGTTAGAATACAGCTTCATCGCAAAACTAAAAATGCTTCGGTAAGTGAGAAGCCCAGCAAATGTTCTGTACAGAAGCTAACAGATAACAAACTCTCCAATCCAGGCTTCGCAAAAACGGCCTCCCAAATCCTGCGGACGGAAGGAATCCCAGCACTGTACAAAGGCTTCGATGCCGTTGTAACAGGAATGGGTCCAAAGATGGCGGTTCGATTCACCTCATTTGAGGCCTACAAATCGATGTTGGCTTCCATGAGAGGTGATATCACAGGACCCAACATCTTCTGCGCCGGCCTCGCAGCCGGTGTAACCGAAGCCATCTACATCGTGAACTCCATGGAGGTCATCAAGATCAGACTGCAAGGTCAAAGAGTGGTAGCTGGGGCTGTACAGACAGTACCTGAGTTCCGAAATGCCTTTCAGGCTGCGAGAACCATCGTGTGGCACGAGGGAGTAGCGGTCCTGTATCAGGGAGTCATCCTCACTGCATTGCGATAAGGCACAAACCAAGCCGTAAACTTCAGTGTCTATACAACACTCAAGAATGCAGCAGGCAATCATCGTGACAGAGAGAAGGACGTTCCAAGTTACGAACCAGCAGCCCCCTACGAAAGCAGTGCTCTAGACTTTCACTCCAGACTTTTCGAAGAACCAACTACAAAACTTGAAGATATCCACTTTAAACCTTTATAAGGGTTTTATGACTTTTATAAAAGCTTCGAAACTACGTGAAGAGGGTAAATGAGCTTTCGTATGCTCTTATAAGGGTTGAAATTAAGGGTTAAAGCTACTCGAAAACTTATAAGGGTTGAAATTAAAGGGTTAAAATCAAGGATTAATACCACCCGAAAAGATTCCGAATACTTATAAGGGTTGATATTAAGGATTAAAGCTCCTTGAGCACTTGTAAAGGCCTTTGTGTTTCGAAATGCTCTCGAGATACTTCGAGCCGATTAAAAAAAAAAGTTATTAAACGTGCTTTAAATGTGCTTTCAAGTCTATTTTTTTTTTTTTTTTTTTTTTTGAATATTAACGTTAAAAAATGAGGATAAAAGAAATCATTCTAAAATCAAAAGTTTGGTTTAGGTAAGTCTTTGTGCGTGGGTATAATAGGCGTGGGCGGGTGTGCAGGCACAGGCAAGAGAGACAAGCAGAGAGCCCTTAGAGGATTAAAAGCTTTTCGGGAAATGAGGAGTGGATTTTTAGCTTGCCGTGCTGCGCCGAGCCTCAAATTGGCCCCCCTACTTTCATTTTTAGTAGACCCAGTCGCGAATGAGAGCACCCAATCAGAGGTCCTCCTCAGCTGTTTGTGCTCTCACCTGTTTTTTTTTCATAAAAGTCTGGAGCATGCTTTCTCAGGGCCATTGGCTTGGTTTCTGGCGCCTTTGGGCCACTCTGTAATGCGCCGATAGATACGATCAAGACACGGATGCAAAGCAAAAAGTCACTCGGTGAATCTGGGATGCAGAGAGTAATAGTCATTGCAAGAACAATATTGGTAGAAGAAGGCATACACGCTTTTTACAAAGGACTCACGCCTCGAATCATTAGAGTGGCTCTTGGGCAAGTAGTCACATTCACGGCATATGAGTTCTTGAAAAGATATATTGAAGGCTAGGAGATAGTTGCGGCAACCTTTCTCAGCCTATATCAAGATTTGCTGGAGGGTGAGACTTAAGCTGTGACGGTCTCTCGGTTAAACAAGATTCTGAAACCGCGTTATGATTTGCTTTTGTGTTAGGAACTTGACAAAATCCATCAAGATAAAAATCAAAGACTTTGGCAACCCCACAAGAAGGGCAGCGCAATTGAACTTCAAGTTTGAGACAGTGAATTCCAACCATATTCTACTGCATGCTGACATCAGGCATGTAAATCCAAAACTCCTTCCCGCAGGGCGTGAAGATTCTCTACGCAGGCCCCAGGTACAGGGCTAAGACCTCCCTGCTTGCGGACCATCCCGACTAAGCTGGCTTCCTCGTATAACAATCATCTTATAGTACGAGGATAGGTCCCGACTTTAGAGCCCGAGAGGTTGATTTGCAAGGTCGAAGATAACAACCTTTGGTGTCAAATTCGTAAGCTCAAAGTCTGTGCAAAGACTCATCACGCTCCTTCCCTGAATCGATGAAAAGAATGTCCACTTGAAGAATAAAGTCCCCGTATAACACAGTACGTACTCCGAAAATCAGCGCCGATGTCTGAACAAGGTTGAGTGCAGGGGCTAAAGAGAGGAACAAGTGGGGTTCATTCCCTATGCCGAGTGTGCGTACCTTCTCCCAGTCAAAGACAAAGTCTTCAACTAATTTCGTCAGAATTTTGAAGACGTATTCGAGCGATCTGATCACCAATTGTGGTCTGATCCAACAGTGTTTCCTGACGGAGGGCGAAGCATATCGTGTGTCAATTGTGGGAATGAACTCGTCACTGAGCTTCGTTACAGTTTGCCCCGTAAGACCGACGATCTTTCTCATCGATTCTCAGGCGGCATAATTTCTTGAAATTACTTCTGAAAGTCCTAAAAGACGAACTGTCGACCTCCCTTATGCAATCCCATCATCAGGCTTTCGCTAATACACCTTTCTTACACCGAGACAACTTTCCGAATGGAGATCACAAACGACAAATAAGAGGATGTGTCAATGCACAGTGAAGAAAAAATGACAGACGGACATATGGCCAATGAAGAAGATTCAAAATTTTCAGCGCAAGTCGCGGAAATCAGTCGTAGTGGAACAATCCACGGTGGTCTAAAACACAGCGTCCCTACACTGCTGAGCAGATATGTTCCAAGAGAGGCAATCTTCAAATCAAATACGCAAGCAATGATATGAGCAAGAAGCTCTGGAATATCTTGGAGAAAAAGTGACAAGTAAGCTCATCTCGGACCTAAACGAAGCTTGCAAAAATGGCTGACACAATCACAGAGTAACGAGGCAAGCGTGACATTTGGTTGCATGGATCCAGTCCAAGTGACCCAGATGGCGAAGTACCTTGACACTGTCTATGCCTCGGGATGGCAATGTTCTTCCACGGCTTCAAGCTCCAACGAACCGTCCCCGGATCTCGTAGACTACCCGATGGTGAGTAGGTCTGATGAAAATGAAATAACTAGCCAACAGAGCCGAGGACACCGTGCCAAACAAAGTTGATCATCTTTTCAAAGCCCAACTTTTTCATGATCGAAAGCAACACGAAGAAAGGCTCACAACCCCTATCGCTGAACGCGGCACAATATCAAACACAGATTTCCTCCGTCCAGTCATCGTAGATGCCGATACTGGCCATGGTGGTTTGACTGCTACCTTGAAGCTCACAAGACTCTTTATTGAAAGTGGAGCTGCAGGAATTCACATCGAGGATCAGGCACCCGGCACCAAGAAATGTGGCCATATGGCAGGGAAGGTAATGGTCCAGATGAGCCCTAGAATCACGTGGAGCATTCTAGGCTAAGAGTAGCGTGCTTTTATGAGCATATAAGCTCCCTCTTCATAGAACTCAATCTACAACCTCTTTCGCCTGCACGACTCTACGAACTATCCCACCTCTCTGGTCCCAATTCAAGAACACATCAATCGCCTCGTGGCCTGTCGAGCTCAAGCAGATATCATGGGTACTGAGATGGTACTTGTTGCTCGGACCGACTCGGAAGCTGCAACTTTGCTCACATCAATGATTGATGGTCGAGATCACCCCTTCATCCTTGGCTCTACCAACAAAGAGCTCCAACCGCTGGTAGACGTCCTCTCTGCTGCCGAAAGAACCTGGAAGATAGCTGATCTGGCGGGACTTGAAAGGGAATGGATCAAAGAGGCAAGACTTTCGACCTTCAATGATGCCGTGGTAGCGGCCATTGACGCTGGCAAACTTCCAGAGAAGCAATCGGTGATTGAAGCGTATTTCAAAGATGCCGAAGGGAAGACCAACCTCCACTGCCGTGCTCTTGCAAGAGGCTTTTTGGGACATGACATCTATTTCGATTGGGATGCTCCTCGGACTCGAGAGGGAAATTATCGATATAAGGGCGGGCTGGAGTGCGCCGTGAGACGAGCAGTAGAGTACGCGCCGTATGCAGGTAGGCAATAAGTACTTGACTCGGAGTAATGATTGACGCAGATACAGATATGGTGTGGGTGGAGTCCAAGACACCAGATTTTGACCAAGCTCGGGTACTGCTGGCAATTTATCACTTTGGTAGGACTCCATACCACTGCTCTTATGACGGACGGATTTGCTAAAGACTTCGCTGAACACGGGATGCGCTCTTATGTAGAGATGGTGCAGAAACCGGAGATGGATCAGAACTGGGAAGTTTTGAAACATCACAAGTGGAGTGGTGCGAACTATGTTGACAGTTTCTTGAAAATGGTCTCGGGGGGTATGAGCAGCATAACTGCGATGGGAGAAGGCGTTACAGAGATGCAATTCGGAAGTGACAACTAAAATATTTATTGAAGTCTAGATTGCAGTGGTAGCCTCGTGGCGTTGTTTCCGGATTGAGAGCATCTTGAGAATGGCATAGTGCCATGAGAAAGATCCCAATTCGGCGAAGCTGCTATGTACCTGTTGAGCTAGCAAGAGAGTGCCTAAGAAAATCTGTTTTGTGATTGTGTGTATCCGTAGGAGAGTCAACAACAGATTGCCGAATGGTTTGGCTGGTATCCTCTTTTTTCCAAAATTTGCTCTTACTTACAAAGCTTTTATAAAGTAAGGATATATTATTCTCTCATAGGTTTTATAAGGGCTTTACAAAGTGCCAAAATTTATATAAAAATATTATTAATATTAATTAATTATATAATTATAATAGTATAATATATTATATTTAAAAGTGGTAAAACTTTTTATATAATTTGTTTACGTTAAAAAGTTAAAAATTAATAAATATCTTAAAAAATTATACAATGCTAACAAGGAATTACAACTTTCCGAGGTTGATAAATTATAAACTACTACGTTTAATCTTTCGTGGTATAGGTACGACAAAGCTTTAAAAATGCAATGAATAAGCAAATCCAATTCTTGTCTTCACCCCTCGAACCCAATTATTTCTAGCCAATCCAACACGTCCCGATATGTACAGCTAATACTCCTCCAGGCGAAACCGACTACAATCTTTACGGTTACAACCCCTCAAAGACTGCCGCATACGCCTATGTTGCCCTTTTTGCTTTGTCTGATTTTGCGCATTTCATATTTATGTTTCTGGTCCGAGCTGCATTCTTCATCCCTCTCATTCTCGGGTGTGCTAGTACGTCTTCGCTGCAACACCAGAATCCAAATTGGAAATATGTTGACTTTTGACCCAGTGGAAGCCGGTGGCTACCATGCGGATTGTTCGGGTGCAGGAAGACGGTGGAGATTCGTTCGAGTCGCCGTTGAAGATGCTCGCCAGTACGGAAGAACGTTTCGCTGGTACTTTATTACGAAGTCTCCAATTTTTTGACTTGGGAGAAGATACACACGCTTTCTTATTTGTTGCTTTTTCATTTCTCAATATACATATCTCAATCTACCCTTCACTCATCACTCCACCCCCGGTAAACGACCCTCGACCCATACACCTCACCCTTCTTCAAAACCACCTGCCCCCTCCACTCCGGCACATTAATCGCATTCACATACCTACTTGGCTCAACACAAAATCCACTTCTCGCACCCCTAGCCTTGACTCCCTCAACTTCTGGAACCTCAATGTATTTGCCCGTATAGAACTGAAATGCAGGCTCCGTGCTCAAAACCTCAAGATGAATCTTTGAGTCTGGATGGAAAGCCTTGACAAGACTCTTGAGGGGAGAGGAACGAGTATCAAGAGGAATTGAAGACGCGGTTGAGGGATTGAGGATGAAGCAGTCGTCGATATCAGGGAGTGTGGCGCCGAGCGTGAAGGTTTTGTTGGCTATTACTTCAGGGTAGGATGCTGTGCTGGCGGAGGTGGGAATTCCGCCGCCGTCGACTGGGAGGAAGTCGGATGTTGAGAGGGAAACTTCCGTGCCTTCGATTGTTGGTGCTCCGCTCAAGTTGAAGTACCTATTTTACACATCAGCTCCTTTTCAAAAATCCAGACTTGAATTGAGGAGAAAGAGAGGCAGGAAAGACATACGAATGATTCGTAACATTAACCACAGTCTCCTCCACCTCACCACCCACCAACTCAACCTGATAGTCAATCCCCAATACCCTAACCTCCTTCCCCTCCACCTTCTGTATCCCCGCTGTATAAACAACACTAACATCTACGGTCCCAGGATACCCCTCATCCCCATCCTCACTCCTCAAACTGAACTTCACACTCTCTCCTCCCTCCAGCCCCTCCACACCCTCGATCTTCTTCATACCCACCGGTGTCGGCCCTTCCCACACCCTCTTTCCCCACCCAACATTCCCGCCATGTAGAGAGTTCACGCCGTTGTTTGCAGCAAGAGTGTAAGATTGATTGCTCAAAGAATTAATTTTCGCATTCGAGATTCGATTCGCAACTCGCCCGATTGTTTCGCCGAAGAAGGGGGCGTTGTGGGAGACGTATTGGGCTTGTTTGGGGAAGGATTGGACAATGTTGAGGTTGTTCTTGCCGACGAGGAAGGTTTGGATGATTGCGCCGAGGGGGAGGAATTGGAAGGGCGCGGGGGATGGCATTTTGGGAATTTGTGCCGTTGTTCCTTGTAGCAGATTTGTTGTTAATAGGTGTAAGTGAAGAGGAAGGAACGATGGGATGTTGCTGATGTATAAAGAAGGAAGGAAAGCAGACGTGACGTCGAAAAGAAAGGAAGTCACAGAATCAAGAGCAAGAAATCGCACGTTGGCTATGTCATTCAGCCTGATGTAAATAGTGGGGGTGAAACCCCGCGGCTGTTTTGGGTGGTGGGGCGCGAGGCTGGGCAAGGCTGAAGACATCTTCGAAGGGTAATGATGAAGCTTGATTGGAGCGGTTGTAGATCTTGCGGGGATATTCTTAGAGGAGGAACTGTAATTCCGGAGAGAAAAAAAGTTGCCTTGACATATACACGAAATAGACAATGAGAAAAGCTCTCGATTGGGGTGACAAGGTCCCGTGGTCAAGTTCGCCTGAATCCAAACCCCTCGGCCAAGCGAGGGATATCCTTTGCGGTAGCTGGCATTTGCTTCTGCTCTTTCTCGTCTATCCTTCCAGATCACAGATGAGGAGAACTTTCAAACTGCCAGTCTTTCTCACTCGCCATCTTCAGCTTGGCGAGGACTCTGGGCCCGTCTGGGCCCTCCTCCAATCCATTATTCTTCTCCCCAACCTTAGGCTCTCTCCAGCGCCACATCTCCCCATAGACATTCTTTTCTTTCCCTTCCACGATCTTGACTATCTCGCGACCCAAGATGGGAAGAAATTTAAAGCCATGGCCGGATCCACCTGAGCATACGATCAGCCCTGGTCTTGAAGGGACATGGTCGATCAGGAAAGAATTATCGATAGAGTCTGTGTACCAGCAGAGCCTTGTCGAATTGATACCAAGTGGTGTAAGCTCGGGCAGGAACTCCGAAATAAACCCTTTGACCGCATTGAGAGAAATCAAGGGAACGTTTGTTTCCTTCTTTGATGTATACGCCGTTTTGGGAACAGAAAGCGTCTTCCCATTGACTTGTTCGAAGTTCGTCCATTTTGTGGCGCGGTACCCAAATTTGATGATTCCGTCTTCCGTGCGTGGAAATCCATACATCCCTTTTCCCTCCTTCATGCCCCAAGTAAACACAGGCATATTCTCTGGCGAGTATCGATCCCAGAGCTCCTTGTTCTCTCGAGGGATCTGCACAGCAACGACAGATCCAGCAGTTGTTTCGATGCTTCCCGAGGTCTCTGGGAGTATGGCTGGTGTCCAGCCTCCACAAGCAACGATCACCAACTCTGCAGAGTGCGATTTCCCATCCCCGGTCTCGATACCGTTCACAGAGCCATCTGGCTTGCTAATAAGGCCCGTCAGCTTTCCCTGTTGTGGTCCCAGCACAAATTTGATCCCAGCTTGCTGGCAGAGGTGTATTGCCCAGAAACATGATCTGCCAGCCGCGACGAACCCTGCCGTACTATCCAGAACAGCGACATGTGGCTTTCCTTGCTCCTTTCTGTGGAATGGGTCCAGCTTATGAGCCCAGCCCAGCTCCTGGGCTCGTCGAAGGTCCGATTCGTTCCCAACTTCATACTGCTTCTCCCTCAAACCTCTCTCCTTCTCCATGCTCTTCAGCGTCTCTTGTTCAAACTTATCAGGCTTATCTCCAACACTCATCCTCAACATCCCACTATTGAACCATAACTTGTCACCAGCCTTCATTCCTGGAGGCAAGCCAGCTTCTTCGCCGCTCGTTTTCAGATCTGCCAGTTGTTGATTCCATTCGTCCCATATCTTGGATGCTTCGAGAGCGAGTGTTTGATATTCAATCTCGTTTCCGTAGCTAAATCGGATGATCTTGTTGATGTCTGCGGAGGCTCCATCTGCACCGTCGCGGTAGGAGTTCGTGGTGTAGGGTTGCTGGTCGTAAACTGTAACTGAGGTGTAGCCTGATTTTGGAAGCCAGAGGGCACTGCATGAATGTGTCAGTCGGCGTCAATGTCATTGAGAAGCTGATGTACACTTACGTTGAGAGTCCGAAGACACCAGCTCCAACGATGACAATCCGAGAGTCTTTGTTGACTGAAGCCATCTTGAACGCAGCGGAAGGTCCGAAGTAGTGATGCAAATTGTCTATATGGCTATTGTACCTTTGACGTACTGCTGCAGGTTTATTGTTACTGGAGAAACGCTGGTGTTAGAGAAGGTCGGTCCTAGAGAGCGATGCGCCATGGGCTTCGAAAGCTGCCCACTCTTGAGCATTTTGTGCTCCATGCTACGGTGGGGGTGTACAAATGGATGCATAAAGCTCTGAGGCCTTACATGCTATCGTTCGGGGCCCTGGCAGGTCGTGTATCTCAAAATTGAGTCTTGGAAACACTGTGGGCAAGAAACGAGAATCGGGACGGGCGGGACATCGCGCTCGCACGTGACCGCGCTAGGAATGCCCTGTCCTCTTCCATCCTTCTTTACGTTTAGCCGTCTCTCTTCCGTTCTTAGCTACACCCTGTCATCTAATGCTCATTACAATCCACTCCTGATAGTCAGTGTGTCAAGTAGGAAGCTCTACAGAATGCGCTTTCGTCGCCAGCTCATGCTGCATTTCTGGCACTCCTAGCTCTGATTCACGGTAACTGGTGATAGCTCAAGGAGGCCATTGTCACTGACTTCGAACATCCGACTACCTTGTGGGTGTTCCAGCGCGCTTTGGCTGTTGTCTGTTTCTGCTTTGGTCTTTGCGACGCCCCTTGCGATTTGCCTCTTCCTCCTTACTCGTAACTCGAGAAATACACTCGTGCTGATGCAAATGGCAAGCAAGGTTGCTCCTATGATAATACCATACAGTGCATTGATGCTGGGTTTATGCCCCGAAATGCTCGAATGAAGTGCATAAATGGTGACGATATTTTGAGGGTTGTTTTCCTCGAATCCACATTGCGAGACTGAGATTGTCGATCTTTCATAGTCTGCAATGACATAACTTTCCTGAAAGAAAGTCCTCCCTAGTGTGTATTGTGTTTCGTTTGCTGCATGTCTCAGCGGGAAGTACTTCGTCGCATTCGGATATATTGGAGTGCATGCCACGAGGTCGAAGGCTTTATATGGCAATGCAATATCGACACCGTCCACACTATCGACTGAACCTCCAACTTTGGAAACTATGTCAGGATTCAGCATGGTCAGATTTGTGCGAATGTTTCCTGGCATCAAGTAGCGATTCGTCTGGTTGTCGTATACCAATAGGAAGACCTGCTCAAAAATTTCACATGCACTCTCCGGCAGCCAAATATTAGCCACTGTGGAGTTCAGTGAGGCAATTATACCTGTTTTGAGAGGTTCTGCTACTCCCTGGAATGATGCTGTTACTTGTATCGGTTGTAAAGCAACTGCCAATGGCCTTGACTCGTCGGTGCTAATCGAAAATGTCCTGTTATTTGGGTGAATAGCGAAGCATCGTATCCGCCCAACATCAGACTATCAGTGACCTCCTTGAGACAATATGGTGCACCAGCTATGTACCCCCAGCCCAGACTTGGCAAGAGGCTCCGATTCCGCAGAGACCACAAGAAGCTCGGTTGAGGGTTCTTGAGGCCCG
Organism: Acephala macrosclerotiorum; assembly: GCA_014904845.1. Lineage (NCBI taxonomy): Eukaryota > Fungi > Ascomycota > Leotiomycetes > Helotiales > Mollisiaceae > Acephala > Acephala macrosclerotiorum. The sequence goes on from MU119347.1 coordinate 92,447, forward strand.
TGAAGTTTGTTGGCTTTGGGCTGAGGCCAAAGGTTCCAGGGCGGGGGGTCCTTGCTTGTCACCCCTACTCAAAATCAGCAAACTTTACACCCCCACAAGCTCCATAATATCTCGCCTACAATAATTTGATTCTCCAGTGTTACCCCGCCACTTTCAGGAATCTGCAACCGATAGTGTCTAATCCGTAAATCCCGCTTCCTGTGTAATTGAGGTCACTTTCCAAATCTAAAGTACGAGTTCCCTCCGATATCCATGTCGAAGACCGACAACGGTTAGTATAAGTCTCCGCCTACCGAAAATGAGCCTTACCACATTGGGTTGGAATCCCGGACTTGCTTCATTTCGGAATGGTTGGACTCCTTGTGAGAGACCGCAATTAGCTGGCGAGCTCCTTGCAAGGCACCCATCGTTTGCTAGCAACCGTGTCTCTTGGCTAACAGTCGAAATAAGCACATCAAAGACCTGTTCTGGAGTTCCGACTCGGGTCACGAACGTGGGCCATAGGCCATCATTGCCTTGCCATGCTTGACTTGGAGCAAATGAAATCGGTACGGCAGCTGCGACGCGCCGCAAGAGTGCCATTGAGCTCCCTCAGATGAGTGATAGGGTCGTGTCGACGTATCGTGCAATTTCTATACCGCGCTAGAGGAACTATTGATGTCTTGCAGAATTTAGAGACCAGAGCACTTCAATGTGTGTCGGTTGGCATGACTTTGCGGTCTACGACTCGACTCCGCCCCATCCAGAAGACTTTATGCAATGGAGAACATTGATCTCAAGCATACCCAGACTTCATCGCGGTCAGCATCAGCAACCAAGTTTAGCCGGTAAATCCTCATTTAAAAGAACCGCATAGACAGTGTTTACAACAATATGCCCAATACGATATTGCCCAATATGAGGGTTCCGCAATATAACTGTAGTTTGATGCTTTTAATATTGTATCAATACAGTATAAACAGTCTTATATTGTACTGTAAACAATATATTGACTCAATATGTCGTATTACACATTATTTTAAGATTTTAATCGATAAAAATCGCTTCTTTTTAGCTCGTATTTTTTATTTTTCTCGTATTAATACTTTTATCGTCGTTATCGTTATTTATAAATATTTGAATTTTTAATTACGATTTCAAGTATTTTAAAGTTTTAATTGTATAAATCCTAAGGCGGTTTCGACGATCGAAAATCGTAATTTTTATACTTAAAAAAAGACGTTTAAAATCAATCGATATAATAAAAATCGATAAAATATTTAAAATTATTTTACTCAAATACGAGAAATTTTTTTGTTGCGTAAGTTCGAATTACTATTTGTATTTTTGTTTGACGCTAAAAACTTAAAAAAAAGCGTAGTACTATAAATATTTATTTCCAATTGTAGTATTATTCTCTTTATTTTATATCTATTGTAAGAACTCGTTCGATAGTTTAATAAGTAAAATAATTGCAATAATTAATAATATTATTGAGATTTTTTCGTCGAGTTTATATTTCGTTTTTTAAAACGTTTTTATCGTTTTTTTCGCATTTAGTATTTATTCGACTTTTTAGTATTTTTTAATCTATTTTCATTTTCGAGAAAAATAAAATACAATTGTCGTAATATATATTAAAGTTTTATTTGAAAGTTTATAATATTTGTTTATTTTTTTCCAATCAAAATTGAATATTAATACGAAAATAAAATTATTTTTATATTCGTTTTTGTATTTTTCGAAACTTTGAAAAATATAATCGATATAAAGTAAAACGAAATCGAGTATAAACTCTAATAATTCGTAGACTTTCGTAAACATTGTAAATTTCTCAAAATTTTTTTTAATAATTCGAATTATAGTTTATTTTATATCAATTAATTGATTTTTAAGTAAATCGATTATATCGTAAAAAAAAATGAATTCGTTTATAACGTTTTTGAGAGTTTAATACGTTTGTAGTATTATATATTAAAAGTTTCAACGCGTTATATTATCGCGAAAAATGTAATAATTATTAAACAATTCGAAAAAATAGTATAATTATTAAATACTAGCGTATAAAAAAATGATAAAATTATAAAACTTTCTAAAAAAAATTTTATTTCGCTATTTTTCGATTTCTTTTATTGAAACATTATAAATATTCGTTTTTTCGTTTTCGTTGAAAACTTTTTTATTCGTAATAAAAAAAAAAAATTTAATAATGAAATTAATAATATGCTTTTAACAATGAATTCGATAATAAATAGATTCGTATTATAATCGAAAATTCCGTTTTAAAACAAAAAAAAAAAACTATTATTATAATATTATTATCAAAAGTATTATTTATAACAAAGTAATTTAAATTATAAATAATTCGATATTTTTTTAAAATCTCAATAACGTACTTTGATATATTTTTATTTATATATTTTTTACAATTTTTTTCATTTTTAGAACAAAACTTTATAATATATTTCTCTCGTTGATAAATTGTATTATAATATCGAGTATAGTTTTCGAGTTTAAAAACGTTCAAAAATCGCAATTAATATAAATCTTCGATCGAGTTTTGCAAAAAACTAAAATTACTATAATTATTTTGAAATCGTAGTATTAATACATTATTTATCTTTTGACGCCAAAAACTCTTTTTATTAAAAACTTTTCTATTTACGAATTGAAATATATAATAAATATACGAAACTCGAAATTGCAAACAATATTAAAAATTAAATTATATGAAATTAAATATCGAATTTATAAAGTTTTTAGTTTATTTTGAAATATTTCGTCGATATTAAAACGTTGTCGTTTTTAGAAATTAATTTCTATTTGTACAAAAGTATTTTCAATAAACTTTTGAATATTTTTAATAATAATATCTCGTATTGATTCTTTTAGTATTTTATAAAAATTCTCTAAATATTTAAAAAAAGTACTAATATTATTAAAACAAGTATAAACTTTTAAATAGTACTAATATCGTTATTTTTTTTATTTCGTAGTATTATTATAGTATTTTGTTTGTGTTGGAACGTCCGGGAACAAATCACGAAACACTAAGATCTTAGTCTGGTGTCAATGATTCAATTCTGTCTGCCTCTTCTCAGAAGGGGCATCCCTCTACTTATATAATTAAACAGAGTAGACGTAAGATTAAAGAGTGGACGCTAGAGCAACTGTTGCTAAGGGCAATAGAGATCATAGCTAAGATCATCTAGCCGATCGTCTAAGCGATCACATGATTGAATCGACACTGGCAACTCTCTTTTTGAGAGAAGACGCTCCTTCCAACTCGTAAACCAGATACAAGAGAGAGTACCACCGCGACTGCCAATGCGCTGTCCCACTACCAAATACTAGAAAGAAATCTGATCGTGAACCAGTCGCCGTCACGTGTTGTAATGCCTGATCGATCAAGCCAGACTTGAAGGAATTCCCCCAAACCCGGTGTTTATAACCTCCGAGCCAATCGGAAGCTTTACTCTCGAAAACACCGAAAATATCGAAAAACACTAAAAACACTAAAACAATAACTACACGTTTCTCTTTCCAGTACTGTTCTCCTCAACGACCGCTTTCCCCGCTATTCTCGCCCTCGTCGACTGATTCCTAGGCTTCGGAACGTTGTACTTATCTCTGTACTTTGACATTAAGGCGATTAGTGCTAACGAGCGACTCAAGTGCCTTGTTAGCGTTAGACTTAGTCATAGCATCAGCTGGATTACTGTCTCCAGCAATCCACCGAATCTTCGAGAGTTCTTTGCGTTCATACGATTGTCTAATAGCCATAATATCGATCATAAGACGCTTCTCCTTGGTAGTGCCGAGCTTGACTATGCACTCGTAGAGAGAGAAAAAATCGGTGCAAATAACCACGGGAACTGGATTCAATTCGAGTCGCTTCATAATGAGATCAAGAGTAGTAGAAATCGAGATTCTTATGTCGATTTTTACTGTTATTGCGTATAGCTCAAAAACTAGAACAGCACGAGTAACTCTCTTGCACTTCGTTGAGCTTCAATAGAGTAAATTGCCCCGCAAATCGAATTGTTTATCGCTATAAGTCTTATTGCTAAAAACGACGACATACTCGATCTGCGAACTGAGGTTCTCATTCATGGCAAAGAAGCCGTCTACAAAAACGAAAAGTTTCGTTGAATGTAAGTCCAGACAAAGGAATCGGAGCCTATGGTCGAGATTGTCTATCTGCTATTGTAGCCGCTTATTCAGCGCTGCAATTTGCTTTTTTTCGAGATGTTAGTATTGAGTTGTCGCCGACATATCGTACGCAGCTTCCGATTGGCAGATAGAACTGATATATGCTTCTCGAGCACGTTGCTCGAAATACGTTTGCTTGTAGGAGTCTGATTTCGGATCAATCAGACCTAAGCGCTTGCTTTGCCTTTTTTGCGAAAGCACAATCCCATTTCCGGTCTTATCCACTGCTAGCTTGCATCCGTTGAACAGCAGAGGAGTATTCGGCGTAAGGGACTCTGTAGACTTAATTAGCAGCTTGGCCTTTTGCAGCTCAGAGTTCTCTAGTTCTACAAAGGCTTGATCTCTTAGGATAAGCGTATCGTCGGTTTGCATGCCGACTATCCCGAATGGGGTATAGTTACTCTTCGTAATGAGTAGGCAGAGATCGAAGGTTGAGAGTTCCATCGAGAGCTTGTCTCTGTGGTAAGCACTATACGTCCTATACTAGTGCATTCCCGCTTTCGGGACTCCGTAGAAAAGCTTAACTACCTTGAAGACGACGTCCGATGGGAGCTTATCCGTCATTTCCTTCGGAGGCCTGGCGAAGATAACACGTGCTAGTGAGATTATTGATTGCACGTATGCTTAGATGATGTCTCTCAAGTAAAGGCTGATTCCCTTGGATTTGAGAGATGGAGCTAAAGCGACGATGATTCGTTGATTGACGCGCTGAATGATCGGGGATTGAGTCAGTACTGTCTTCTTGCTTTTATCGTTGAATGCTTGGATCACAAAACGAGATTTCTCGTATAGAGTTGCCGTTTCCATGCTTTTGACCTCGTCTACTAGTTTTGAGTCGAAGATCCGTTGGTTGTTAATCTCTTTCGAGTTATTAGAAATCAGTTTAAAGACTCTTTTCGCGATTAGTCTATCAATTTCCTTTCTACGAGAAACTGTGAACGGATCGCTTGAAATAGTAATGATTCTTTTTGCGCGAAAGTCTATAGACAATTGCTTATCTTTAGTCTCTTTCTCGGTCAAGTAAGCTTCGAAAGCTTTTACATCTATGCAAGTTGTTATATAGATGTGTTCGTCGAGACTGGGAACGTAGAAAGGGATCTCTATTGCAATTCGAGATGAGCGTGGATTCTTCTTCGGAGTATACGAAGTTTTCTCGGTCGAGCGAAGTAAATCAGGCATGTTTTCCCCTGTTCTCGGACTTTTTCTAGAAGAGTTTAATTCTGGGTCTAAATCCTTTGACAAGTTTTCTTTTAATGAATGATCTTCTGATTGCTCTCCGAGTTGCTCGAAGTCTTAGTAGAATGGTTTCACCGCAGTACTGCGGAAGCTCTTTAGTCCATTTGGTAATTGTAGTTGATATGTCTTTCTATCTACTACCAAAAGCGTGTACGGTCCTCTCCATTTTTTGCTTTCTTTTCAAACAAGCACGTCTGAATTTAGAGGTAGATCGGCCAAGTAATAGTTTCGTGGACCATTTCTTATTCGTAGAATGTCGTTGATTTGACGAGTAGCGTGACATTCTCGGACCGCGGTCATTGCACTTTCTACTGCTTTAGCTCTGGCGGCAATTGATGCTGCAAACGCGTCCCATTGTGACATTCGAGAGTAGGTACCGAAAACAAGAAGTGTGGGGATAATGCCGTTCGATCCCGTCGTATCGTTGATTGTTTTGATCGCTATTTGAAATCGCTTTTCTTTCCGCAAATCGGAGAGTTCTCGAAGTAGTATATTATACGCACGCTTCAATAGAGCGTAGTACTTCTCTACTAGACCAATCGAGTTGTGGGCCTCTACCGGCATAGTCTTCGAGTCGATGTCTATACTTTTAGCGTTATCGCGGAATTCTTTAGAGTTGAAATTCGTTCCGAGGTCATGAATAGCAAATGCCGGTAGTTCAAAGTAAACGTCGATCCAGTACGCTCGGAAAGCGTTCTATGCCTTTTTCGCCGATATATCTACAAGGAACTTCGCGGCTTGAAATGCTGTAGCTTCGTCTACGACTTGGAGTACTGGCTTTCCGTCGATCCACAATACGTCTAAGTAGACGGAGTGATTGAAGTCATAGTCGTCGCGCAGTGTAAACTTGAAGCGATCGAAAGATTTACTATTCATTTGATATTGCTAGTAAAATCTCGTCATCTTTTTAATTTCTTCGAAGTTCGTAGAATGTTTTCCACGCTTTAGTACTCGCGCGAATCTGGCGGCCGATAAGTGTTCGAAGCGCTTGTGCAATCGTTTGAGCTTCGTCTCAATCAAGTGACAAGTAGTGAGATCGGCTTCTGCCGTAGAAATCTCACAACTGCTATAAATCAAACTTTCGAGTGGATTAAGCAGCATTTAAGGATGTTCAAACGCTCTAATAATAGGCGTACGCCGTCCATCTCAAACAAGCACGTTGTTAAGATTGTCGAATCTAACTCGCAGTCTGTCTATGTTTTGAAGGCACAGTAGGAAAGGCACGTCTGCTGGGACCACGTGAAACGTAACACGTCCAATTGGCGTATCGACGTCGATAGTTTCAAGAGATGAAGTTTCGCCGATTTCAAACTTGATTACTGTTTTTCTAGCTTTAGATCCGTCCAATTTGACGTTCCGAATCCGTTAAAGAGTCAGGTACTGGCTTTCGCCGGCAGTCGATCGTTGGGCGGCGCCAGTATCGACTATAATGCCCATGAAAACGTCTGATGCGTAGCGGCTCGTCAAGTACGCTTCTGTATTAGTGGACATCGGAGGCGGTCTCGACTGCATTGCGGCACTCGATATCGTATAGTAAATTGATTGGCGATCGAGTAATTCGATGATTCTAAGTCTATCAATCGTGCCGTGGGATATCATGAAGTAATTGGTCGATCGCGTGACATCGTTTTCGTGTAAATCTCTTTTTCTGACAAGTTCAACGACGAATTGTTCGTATTCCTCAGCGATATCGAGGTCTAGTCTTTCGAATTTAGTCACGAACTGAGTCATTTTGTTTTTATCGAACGGTCTCGATTTCTTAAAGCCGTCGTACGCTTTTTTTCTCTTTTCTAGCGTATAGCGAGTACTCCAACAATCCGAGTTCTTACAAACGAAACACTTCTTCTCGTTTTGATATGTTGTCGATCTCTTGTGATTAGTCCGATCGCTATACCGAGTGCTTTTACTGTGATATTTGCGGTCTGCGAAGTATGATTCGATCATGTCTCGATAGACTTCTCTTTTTCCGACTATAAAAGTCCTAAAGACTGTTTCCATTTTCGCCTAAAGTGAAATCGCGTTGCGAACGTCTTCGCATGCCGCTTAGAAGTTCGATGAGAGTCGAAGGAGCACCTGATGGCACTCTGGTACGCTCCGGCAAGCGTAGTAGAGCTTGTCTCGTATAGTAGTCTCTGTTCGCATGTCCGAGCGTAGATCAAACTGTTTCTGGATCAGTTCTTGGCGCAGTATCTCGAAGCATTCGAAAGTCGTCTTGTCTGAGTTTTGCGCTCGAACTGACGCGAGTGTAATCGTGTTTTATCAATTGAGTATTCTGTTCCGGCGTTCTTCGGTCTCGAAGTTCGACTTTACAATCTCAATCATTCTATCGAAAAATAAACCTTTCTCAGCGAGCTTCTAGTAATAGAACTCGTTAGCCTCGTCGGCAAGCATAATCGAGAACGCGTCACGATAGTTCTCAAGTCTAACGCTTGCTTTCGAATATAAGTCTTCGAATACTCGTATAGACATATTCAATAAGTCTTTTTCTCCGTGGTATTTGAGCTTGTCGTCGTAGATCTTCATAAGAGTAATTAATTCTCTACCGAAATTGAGTACTGTTTGATTCTCGCGACCGAAGTTGTATATTGATCGATTAGAATCCTCTGACAGTTTTTCAGCTTCTAGTAATAGTGAAAACGACGAGTTTCGTTTCGAGTCCTCGTTCTTTAGCGGCAAATCTAGTAACAATGTCTTATTGCGCTCTTGGAGTTGTTTTTGGAGTATCGTACGTTCGAGTAGCGTCGTCTGCTCTATAAAAGGTCTTATGGCAAGTTTTAATGATTGAGAAAAGGAGTTCGAAGGTGCCAATGCCATCTCTTTAATCTTCTCGATAGAAATAGCGGAAAACGCTAGCTTTCGAGCTTGCTCTGCCTTTGGATCGACTGTATTTCTCTATGAGTTGAAGTTTCTTGCCAAGCTCATTTCCACAATCTCTTCATGCGGCTACTTTGATTGTCTTTTCTCATTTGCGATGTCTGCCAATACTCTTGAGACTTTGGTAAATCGTCTTTTCGATACTTATACTCCGTTTATTCGCAACGCCTCACGTAGCTTTCTTCTCGTGTCTTCGTCTATTTTCTTCTCAAACATTTCCTTTGTCCATTCTGGAAATGCTTCTCCATATTCTATCTATAATCCATAGTTTCGATCACTCCTCGCCTTGAAACTCTGTATCCATTTTAATGTGTATTATATCGAATCGAGAGATAGAAAGAGTAGTAAAGAAGCTTCTCTTTGATCAGAGCCGTGCTCTGAGAGTGTGTAGTCGTGCTCTCGAAGAGCATTTTATCGAGTCGTATCGTGCTCGATAGACATATTGATTCGACGAGTTTTCGTATCGAACTCGTAAGAATTGTTTTTTTTTTTTTTTTTTTTTTTGGTATTGTTTAAAAAGTTACAATAAAGTACTCGTTATTAATACGCGATGGAGCGTAGAGTAGAGAATCAACCAGTTTCAGGCCGAGGAAAACAAAGCGAGCGTGGAATCGCAATATCCTTTGGAGATCTAGTAGTCTTCTTTAGCACAAGCAAAAGCTACTCTCTCTCACGTTCAATTGAACCAGTAGATTGCGTACAATCTGGGCTTTCTTGTTCGATCGATTTTATTCAATTGCTGCCTCTTCGTAAATAATCTTGCTGCTCTGTAATCGAACGAGTTCAACCACTGATCAGTGTTGAAACGTCCGAAGACAAATCACGAAACACTAAAATCTTAGTCTAGTGTCAATAATTCAATTCTGTCTGCCTCTTCTCAGAAGGGGCATCTCTCTATCTATATAATTAAACAGAGTGGACGTAAGATTAAAGAGTGGACGCTAGGGCAACTGTTGCCAAAGGCAATAGAGATCATAGCTAAAATCATCTAGCCGATCGCCTAAGCGATCACATGATTGAACCGACAGTTTGCATATTTTCGTTTGATATATAGTAGAAAATTTAAAAGTATTAAAGCGATTTAAGTTTTTCAAAGAAAGAAAAAGCAAAAAATTATAAAGTAAATATAAATGTAGATATCGCAAAAAACGTAAATAAAACTTTCGAGAATTTAAAAATATTAAAACTAGTAAAAGTATTAAAAGAAATAATAATTGATCGAGTAATATATTGAATAATCGTTTGCTAAAAAAAGAAAAACTTTTAGCGTTTGATAAGCGATATAGTGATATCGTTAAATAATAAAATTGATAATCTGATAAAAAATATCTTAGTATTGAGCACTTTATTTACAGTATATACAATTTTTTAAACTGTCGAAAATTTTACATATTTTAAATATTAATAACTCGATCAAACAATATTATTAAATAGTAATTTCAATTTTATTTGAAAGTTTTTAATTCAACGATTTATTGCATGCAATTTTTATTAGCAAAAATTGTAATTATATAAAAATATTAATTATTAAAATCAAAATCGTATTTTATTACTTTAAACGCAAATATCCCGAGAATTTAGCGATTAATTTTTTATATATTGCCCAGTATATTGCAATACAATAAATCCGTATTATTATTAGACAATATGAAAAGATCTTATATTGTATTAGTATAATATCAAATTCTTTATATTGTATTGTACTACGGGCCGTAGTACAGTATATTGCTATATTGTTGTCAACACTGCGCATAGAACCCTCAACAAGAGCGATTATTGGCTGCATTTCGTACCCCCATGTCGTTATTGCCCATCGTGGCACGAGCTTGCACTCAGAATTGAGGCGCATTCGGCGATCTGTTGGATGGCGTCCGTCGCGACTGCTTCGCAAGTCGCACAAAACGGCTTGATTGAGGCTGTCTCATGAAGTTTCGATTTACCCAAACATTATCACTTGGGGCTCACAGCTCCAACATCTCAGCCTTTGCACCGCCTTATGGGGGCGAAGATTTCGATATCATTCTCCCTCGGTGATGATGGTTTTTCGAACTATGACTACCTGCGATTGGAACTCAACATTGCATGTTGGAAACAATTTCTACAAAATTTGGGGTTAAAATGTGCTGCCTTTAAACGCGTCTGGTCTTCTCCAGTTCTGTATCGCCTTATTGATGGTTGCAGACTCATCCATGCCTTCCTACTACAAATGCTTGTACACGACTTCTATTGTATATAACCACTCGTCTCCAAACGGCAGAGAAATCAACAGCAAAGGCAGAGGTGCTGATGAACAATCTGTCCTCACATATATCGCCTCGATTGTTGGTGCTTCATCCTGTCCTTGGTACAATTTCTTCGGCATTGGGAGTCTGAAAGTCGGAGTTACACTTTTGACATCGACAGCGAGACTCTACATCGATGGTCCCAACCCAACCGCTGCCCAAGCTACAGATGCGGTATCTGCTTCAACATCGTCAGAAACGCCTACAAGGACGAGAGATGGTGGTAAATTAAAATCACGATCACCCCCGCACCAACTGCCACCCTCGTCAGCCAGCGGAGACAAATATACCACCTTCCATTATTACTTCTAGGCTTAGTTTTAATAACGGTATCGCCAGTATCGATAAGAATCGATGCTAAATTCCTAAGGAATCAATTTTATCGATACTAGTATCGATTCTTAGTTTAATATCCGAGTTTTTAATAAGGGACTTTTAAATCTCTGCAGAAAGGACAGAGATTAGTCTAGTACTGGTTAATATATTCTATTGAACTACTTTATTTGTTATCTCCTTAGTCCACACCTCACAATAAAAGGGTTTATATAAAAGTTCATACGAAAAAAAAAAAAAATTTGATGCCGGTATCGATAAGATCGATTACCCGCGATACCTAATTAACACTAGTAAAAATCGATTCTGTATCGATATCTTAGGTATTAAAGTTAAGCTTAGTCACTTTATGCGGAACTATCAATTTAGCGATACAAAAAGAACCCCCGAAGTAAGTCTTGGTTTTTGTCACGCTACAGCCGGTATCAGGACCAGCCGTCAAGCCTTCCATCGCGACAAATTTCACTGCTGCTGGTATAGGAGGAGTCATCCTCTCGATCTTACGACAGTCTACAGCCAGCGTTGAGATTCCATAGGGAGCCGTGGCCGCTTCCTTGGTTCCGACAGAATATATCACTATCTCAGGCTCAACATTCGCTGTTTCCGAGCAGCGAAGTCCAGCTGGCTCATCTGCCGGAAACGCCGTTGTTATCGCAGGGCAGACACTCACTCCAGGTGGAAACATCGTCGTTGCCGGTCAGACCATCAGTCTAGCGCCAGGAGGTCAAGGAGTTGTGATTGGAAGTTTAACGGAAAGCGTTCATGGCAACGGCGGTCTCTGTTGACTCTTTTGGTGGAGCCTTGATAGAATCGAGCGCGAGCGAGAGCACTGAGAGGCAGGTGGTGACGACGATTGGAAGTGATAGGAAGACGAGTGTTTTGACTGTTGCTGGAGGGCAGACATCTGGTGCGGCAGTGAAGCCTACGCAGTTCACGGACACTGGGGCGGGCCTTACGAGCTGGGCTTCACGGGTCTGTGCGCTCAGGGTATTTTCGAAGAAAATAGAGAATAAAATCTCGAATTATAGACGATTAAAAGATCGAAAACGCAATTCAACTAAAATGAAGCTCAAAGCTGAGATCTGAGGCAAATTGTAAAAGTGGTGCTTGTAAAGTTCTAAAATGATGGTCGTGACTTTTGAAGTTTAAGGCAAAAACGTGGCTCGCTAAAGGCGAAAATATGCACTGTGGCGCACAGACCCGTGAGCCCAGCTCGTTACTGCAAGTTTTCCGTACTGCATTTTTGCGTTGTCCGTGTTATGCATCGCCGTGGGGCAGGTATTGTTCGTTTTGTACGGCGCCGCTTTTCCGTTTGATCAGAAAGCATGTAAATAGTCTTGTTTTAGCAGCAAGATTATTGATGTTTCAATTTGCTTCATTTTTTCATGAAATGTGCGGGGCGCAGGTCTGCCAGCTTAGCGAGAGGATTTTCATGAAGTGCGGGGTAGAACATTACCCCGCTACTGACAATCAAACATCGTGATAAGACCACCGTACATTTCAACTCAATCCTCATGTCGTACCTATCAATCTAAATCTTGAGCAGAGTTGCGCATGAGCTGATGGTCCTAAGCCTCGACTTTCAATTTGATCGCCAGCCAACGGGCACTATCAAGCCCCACGTTGCGTCCTTGAGGGATACGTCGTTACCCCAATTCTCAAAGTTTGACAGCAACTTCATCAATACAGTGACCTAGAATTTTTCTTCTATATACTGAATGCATATTGCGCCTCCTCAATCTTCTATCGATCTGCCTTCTGGAACGTGTCACAAGCAGATCTTTTCCCTAGACCGTGTCCGGCTGATCGCCAGACTACTGAGCTTTAGATTGACAATTATGTCATGGACATGCCGTTTCATCCATATCTTTGAGAGAGAATATGGAGATGATTAAAGCATAAGTGGGTGGTCCAGAAAGACACTATGGGGCATTCAGGTTAAGAGAGCGGCATAGCACAAGTATTATGCCGGCCGAAGAAGGATCTCCTGCAACTTTAAACATTCTCGCAGGTACAGAAGCACTCCGCGACATGAAAAACAAAAGAAGGGCCTTGATCAGTATGTTGCTCACAATCTGGAGATGAGTGGTTTCCTCATTGAGTAGAAGATGCAGAACTTCAAACGGTGGCAAGCCGAGCTTCCATCAAAGTTCACTTGGCAGAAGAAAGTGAGAAAGTGCCCAATCTACCGGTTATGCTTCCCATATTCAAACTCTCACATAGGCTAGTGATAGTTTCCTCGCGCGTTCTATTTCAACATATGAAAGATCCATCTTCCTGTATGGAATCCAGCTATATCACAGGAAATATCAACCAACTTCTTGGTGTCACCAGCATCGAAATCGTGTTTTTCCTTCCCGATGCTGCTAGCTTGCTGCTCATTGGCAGAGCAGTAGGTGCCACGCTACCTCCGCCCTCGGACCCCTCGATTGATGTTTTCAGTGGGGATCTTGAAACTCTCAATTCAACAGGGTCATTCAACAGCAGTGGGATTGAAGCCGCTTCTCCTTTTGGGTTTCGATGGTGTAGGTCCCTCTCCATCTGCTTCCGTACTGCTTTATAATCGCTGACTATCAAGATCATGGAAACACATGTGACTGGGGGGAGCCAAATAAAGGGCAGATGTAAGATTACACTTCCGCTCCTTCTAAATAATGGCACGTTCTAACAATCGAAAATTTGATGGGCTATTTGCCGACCCACTGAAAGGGTGCAATCACTACCAAAGCAAACCAAACAGCGACAAATACACTTCAGTAGAGTTTGACCGCTCTGTCTAAGATAGACGTCTTTCATCCTGTTCTCTAGGATATGACTGATATTTTGTGTAGCGATATGTGTTTGGTGCAATCCAGGCTGCAATTCTGGTGGTGGGAGCTATAAGGAGCCTGAGAATAATGCTAAACAGACGTGTATGAATCAATTACCTCAGCCTTGTGATCAAGAAATTGGTTCTTGTAAGTTCTGCTGCCTCAAGTATAGACTTGAGACTGACAACTTATAGTGTGGTCTATGGGCCGTGAGGCTCTGTGGAGGAGTTGAGGTGGAAGGAGCAATTCTGGGGAAGGAATATGGAAATGAAACTCGAGTTGGATGCGAGTATGATGATCACGAACCTTGATGTATGATGACATACAAAAGGGTCATGTTTACTGCTACCTATTCGTCCTTCCCTCGATGCCTCGAATTTTGAATGATCTATATCGCAAGAGCTCACGATAGGGAGGTTGTATGAGTGCGAGAACAGCAGAAACGCCAAAGATTTACATTAAGAATTTCAATGCGGAATACCAAAGGATCAAAGTGGGTCAGCTTTCACCATAAATGATGCCCGTCTCCCTAAAGCCCTCCATCAACCCCTCACAAAAGGTAGATGCCTTGAAGCCACAACCGACATCGACGAGGCTTAGAAAGTACAAATCCATCATAAATAGTAGCAGTCATGGCTAGTCTCCTCGTTCTCGTCCTCATCGTCGTCCTTGCGTTCGGGGCCTGGACCCGAATGGTCAGAATGACAGTATTTATGCTCGCCAATGCGTTATCGAAGTGACCTCCATGCAATATGGAATCATCGTATACCGCTTGTCTATATACTATGAGCTATTATAGTCGTAGTCAATAGGTCTGGAATGGGTTCAATCTCACAGATTTGGTAGACTTGAGCTTCCTTCTTCCCCTTCCTGACACTCCTCTAGCCATAAAGTTAGACAGGATTTCCTAATGTGGCCGCAAATTTCTTCGGGATGCATTCGAATCTCCCTTTCATGGTGGTCTTTGATATGATCCTCCCAGACTTCATAAAGTGACCCATTGGTTGTTGTAATGATGCTATATGGAAAATTGTTCAGAGGCTCAAGAGAGCTAGTGGATTGCTGACGACGCAAATGTTTGGTGTTGCTGTAGCAAGCTTTGATTAGGTTTGAGGCTGAGGAGATGGAAGTACCTGCTACTTGAATGGCAAGGAACGTGCTGTCTATTTGGGGAGGACTGGATATGCTATTAGTGGGCCAAGATGGTGTGGCCTTCAGATTGCGACAGTGTGAAGGTTGTCCCAATTCTTGCGACTAAGTTAGGCTCTCAGATCATAGAAGTGACGACCGTATATGGGGGAGTCCATGGTTCGTAGAATGGAAGCATCCGGTTCAAGCAATCAGAACGATAAATCTATGAAGCAGAGAGTTGTTTATTTATTTCTAGTCTCAGCTAGCTTCCAGCGCCGCGTATACTAGCCCTAACGCATTTGTTTTTGCCCAGTTGGCCAGAGGGGATATAAAGCGTGTTCCATCGAAGTTTGGCCATTGCCCGCAATGCCGTAGACTCATCCTTTTGATGCGATGAACTCAAACCCTCTTGCCAACCAAACGTGGAAGCATCCCCCTTCAGTCCCAAGAATCGATATTGATCACAGTATCAGTGGATCCTTCTCCAACGCCTGGGATGATCACGCGCCATGCCTCAAACTCTAGTATGACGTTTCCGTATCGCACCTCACTGGTGAAACCTTCGAAGATGTTCTTGTCGGCATTCTCTCCAAGTGCGAGCCACTTCTGTGGTGCCATGTTTTCGATAGCGATTGCCATGCGCATATCCTCCATGCCCTTGTGTCGCACAGCCTTCGAAGCACCTCTGAGAGCCTTGTGAGGGTTTGCCCAATCCGCCACGATCTGACGAAAGGCCTTGGTTCCAAACACTTCATTATGTTCCATCTTGTAAAAGTCTCGGAGGTGAACTCGAATTGATGCGCCGTAATGATACTTCTTCCAGATCTCGTAGATTTCCTTGCATGTAGCACCGAGAATTCGCTTGGAGGACGAAGGGAGGTATTTGAATATCTCGGTTTGAAGCTCGATCGGAATCTTTGCCAGGAAGGCATTGGATGGTTCTGTATAACTCAATCATCAGCTTGAATTCGCAGTGAGTAGGGCTTGAGGGCTTCAGCTAACGTTGTACGCGTTGGATCGCCATCTCGTTGTCGTTGACCTCGGGCTTTTGGGACACGTCTGAGTGATCTATGGCGATGTCGGTCACCGTTTGAAGGCTTCTCGTCGAGATATTGTGAGGTTGAGGGATGATAGGTGAGAAGAGGTGGTGGGAAAGGAAAGGTGATGGTGCGGCCGCAGGGGTATCGGTAAATTTGACGAGGCGGCCGCAGGGGTTGTGAATGGGAAAGAGCCTGCAGGGGTAGGGAGTACGCGAAAATCGAAGGTGATGTGATTGTGCTTGCTGAATTCAGAGTGAAATTGAAAGAAAGAGAAATGTGATTACAAAGGTCTCAATGCGTGAGCTTTACGGATCCATACTATGTCCTTAGATTTGTGGGTCAATTTGAGAGTTACAAAGCTCCCAAAGGCTTTTATAGCTTATGATCATACTTTGGAGGAGACATGGTTGCAAAAACAATCAGGCGCAATTTTTGGTGGCACAAGCAGGCCTGATGATTTCACGCTTGGTGACAAATCTGTTTTCTACCATCCGCTTGTTAACATTATGAACAACCTTGATTGAGAAAGTGGACACAGAAACAAAAACCAGATGGCGGCTCGTCAGTATTTTGTCCAAATCGTCGTTTATCCATACAAAGCAAAATCACACAGGAGCTTCCCAGCCGAGCTCTTCTTTCCGTGTCGGTTACTTTCTGGTTGCTTGTCATTCAGACATTATGCCTTTGAGGTATACCTGGTTGAGAAGGAATATTGTTACTTGTGTGTACACGAAAGGTGATGAAGCGACCGCAGGGGATCACAAGAATGTTGAAGCTAATTAGATCAACGTTTCATTCTACCAGCATAGCTAAGACTTTCAGTGCTTCCCTGTCTATGGGTCGTCAAGCTATCTTACAAACAACGTTTGGCTAAGCTCATGGTATTTTGCACGGCGTAGTACTTTATCACGGCAGTCCAAGAAGTAGAAAGGGTCCAGCAAGGCCGAGTCAGTAAAATAACTGGACGCAATTGTACCTATTGACTCTAAAGCTACAAGAGAGGGGTTTGCAATAGAGATGTTGTGAGCATCTTCATCTGTCAGTTCTTATTGACAGAAGCAATTCCCCAGGAGCTGTGGCACATTCTAGGAGTCAAAGTTCCCAAAGGGTTTCATGTTAGAGCGTAAAACTTAGAAGATGTTCATTCTCAAAATGCGATCTTAAGTCTAATGATGTACTCTGAAAGTTGGACGGCCGATGAACCACGAGGTAGAAGATGCAGATGCAGTCAAGTTATAAAATAAACACTGAATTTCCATCCGGCTTCGGAGCCTTGACTTAGCGTTTATCATCGATTTCTTTTCTGCCTCTCCGGGTCGACTCGGATGCCTACCCCTCCTGCCCTCAAACTCTGGAGTTCATTTCCTGTACGGTTCAATTTAGGATAATAGTTTATGGGTATGCCTAAACAAGTGAGAAATAAGTGACAGGAGGAAAAAAGAGAAGAGCTGGAAAGCAGAGTTTGCAAGTGTGTTCCACAGCTGACCTCGCTTCCATCCTGGAACCGCTCCATTCCCCCTTGCATGAAAATCATTATTTTGGCTCCCCATCTTGGCTCTTGCTTTTCTCCTCGAGCTTCGCAGACCCCCCTGGGCTAACTGGACGGCATTGTCTTCTCCATGTTGATTTCTGAGACACCAGAGAACAGTTCTTCAACCTCTTATTTTGGCGTCGAGGCGCGAGTGCAGAACTGGTGTGGTGGAAATCCATGGCAGGTTTCGGTTGGGAACATCGAGAAAGTAGAAATTAGAAAAGAAAGGTAGAGCCTAGCTGCAATAATGTTCTGTTGAAGTATCAGTCATGTCATATCTTCCACCACTAAACGATAAGCCACTATCGAGCTTCTGAAATATGCCCAACTCAGACATTAGGGACTAGACTTTTAGATTTTATCAACGATGTCGCTTTTTCATGAAAGAACAATAAGGGTTGATGTTCATATTTCTGTATTGCAAAAGAAGAACCCCAACGCATAAGGCCTGCTAACAGTTAGCGACGTGAAAATATCCTGCATCCCAATCATTCATTTCCCAAAGCTAAAAAGCAGCTTCAAGGAAGCTCTCTAACAATCTGGAGCTACAATTGACCGTCCTTAGCCCCCAAGGATGCGGAAAGGATGGATTGCAGAGTTATGATCATCGTTTGAGTGCAGTCAAAGACTGGAGCAAGCGAATCTCCGTCGGAGGCTAGTTTTCGCTCTCTGGTCATGAACCCAGCAGTCTGGGTATTATTTGTGTTTTATTTTCCCCGCTCCTTCTCTTCGAAAGATAAGACCTTGTTGCCATAAGTAGCATAATAGGTAATCGTCTTAATCTTGGCATCCCTCTTGTCGAAGGGAATGTGTTCGCACATCACTTCTTGGGCTAAAGATATCTGGCGGTTCAATGACTCATGATTCGGAGAAGGATTCATGACCTGCTTGGTAGGCATGAATCACTTCTTAAAGATGGCTCGGTAGTCTCGTGTAGTCGAGACAAGGTTCCACATTCCGTGGGGAAATTCGTCCATATGCATATGGATACGATGGGTGAAGAATCTTCTCTCCCAAGCGAGGTAGAAAGCTTTTGAAGTGGCACCAAGCATTCGTTGCTGGGCTGGTCCAAGGTTATCAAAGATGAGGAAGAGAATATCAATGGGTAGAACATTGGTGATGCGGTCACCCATGATCAAGATCAGTCCAAGCCTGCCGAAGATCGCGAGAGGGGGAGTTAGGAGGCATATCCGATTTCTTATCTTGAGCTTTGTGCTCTGCGAGCTCCGTTAGCCTTGCCGATCGGCGCGGCTGGACTGTAGATGCGGATCTCTTGCGCTTCATCTTGTTCCTACCTTTCGTAATTTATTCTCTTAATGACACCGGTAGGTACGCAACGTGGTAGTAGAATGTGGTTGACTGAAAAGTTGTGGTAGAGGAGTTGTCAACTTGTCGAGGAGAAAGTAAGAAGCGGGATATGCAGGGATATTTAAGCACGTTCAGTCTGAGAATCACGAGCTAGTCCGTAGACTAGTCCTAATCCGTCTGTTTGGGAAGGCTACGCTAGTCCTGTTAGTGTTCGGTGAGGCTAGATAGTTATTCCGCAGGGCTGGCAAGGCTGTGTCGATGCTGAGTTTCTGAGGCCTAGTCAACTGCCATGTTCTGCTTTATGATTGCTGATTTCTATTTATAGGAACAGAATATTGTGCCAGTGATACAGAGCGTTCTTGTTCATGTTTTCAATTCCAAGAAGAAAACCAATGTCTGTAATAACAAAGCAGCTAACGGTACAGAAGACCAAGACTCATTGTCCTTCGCTAACCATTTCCCGAACTCTTGAGACCAGATCGTTCTATTGTCATTAAGGTCCATTATAAGCTTTATTTCATGAATTCCTTACTTTGGACCCCATCCGAGACCAATGAATGCATTGAAGATGTAAGAGTATCGGAGTGAATAACCATCGCTAGACAAGGCACGAAGCTTTGTGATAGTGGCGAAAGGCCCAAGATCCGATTGCCATAGCCAACTCCCCAAGATTGTGTCCGAATACCAGCACCTCTGTCCTTAGTAAGCACATACAAATGGCGGACTAGCATAGGCACTCGACGATTGACATCGTTAAGACGCTTCCATGGTTCAGCCGCTGGGGAGTTATCAACAGACCAGGTTTTGGGAGAGAGCCATCAAGGAAGATGAAGCTGAATTCTCTCAAAGCACTTGTATATCCGTCGTGGAACTCATCCAAATGCATTCTGATCGACGTTGTGTGATATCGCTTTTTCCACGCCTCGTACAATGCTTTGCAGGTTGAACCGAGGATACGTTGTTGCGCAGGGCCGATGTAGTCGAGGATCAAGAAGATAACATCGAGAGGCAAGTTGTGTAGATTGAAAGCGCCAGTTGTTGAAGATGATCGGCTAACAGAGACGAAAATCAATCGGAAATTCTTGTCTTATTGCCGCTGACTGGTATTCTGGGCTGTGATGATAGTATTGACGCCGCTGGAATATCCTCCGAGATTTCTGCTTCCGAAGAGGTTGGTCGGCTGTGGTAGGGGTTGTTGAAGGCGCAAAATCCTCGCGTCCACGTCTGCTTCTCTGGAGCATTCGCCAATGGCCTGAAGCCTTGCAAGGTATTCTACATGGTTTGTCTCGGTTTTCTTGTAGACCCTGCTTGTTCAAGCTATATCTTGACGGTTGGCTAAGACCACTGTTAAATGTGATGATGTTGATCGAGTCGAGGTGCGGAGTTGCAGATATTTTATAGTGAGTTTGGTGACGAGTCGTGGAGGCCGAACCTAACACCTGACATCGGATGAAGTCGAGGACGCTAGTATTGCTGCTGCCCGGTGAATCACTACATACCTAGGCAGGCATAATCTTCAAACTACGGGGATGGACTGATGATGGCTGTCCTCCTTAACTTTGACATTTCACAATGACCTTATACCTCTTCGGCAGCCATATCTGTCTTAGATTTGAACAAACACGATGAGTAGCAACCTCAAGCCTCTCTCAAGAGCATCTCTTGTCTTTCAAGGCAAACAAATGGAAGAGCAAACCAGATCACTTAAGGCATAGATGATGATACAGTAGAAACAAAAATACAAATAATTGAGAGACAAAATAAGGGCAAGGAAACTCGACGATTTCAAGACCAGCACGAAGCCACTCGATTTGCAATGCACGCTCTATCCGACACCTGGAGCGAAATATACCTTTCTCATCCGCCTGGCCACATCCAGAACTAGATCCAATCAAAACGTGTCTTGGACTCCCCGCCCTAGTTCAATATCCAGTCTTCTCCAAACGCGATTTCCCAAAGCTCATGTATGAGAGGTTGCCCTCCTTTTCGTCATTCATCTCCTTCTCATCACGACCCTTATACTCAAATCAACTAACACCAAGTTGCAACCACAGAATTCGATCCTCCGGGTCTGAGAGAGAACTAAGATCAAATCTTTCTTGTTGAGGGGCGAACTGCATCGCTAGGATGCGATTGTAACCTGTAACTCCGAGAAGTTGGTGGTCGGAGCGTGGGTTGATGACTTTGGAGATATTGATCGTAACTTTTGGTATGTAGTAGTTCTCTTTGTATATGATGTACCAGGAGGAACAGGAAGAGGCTAAGATTCACTGTGTAGCAGGGCCGAGGAAGCCGAAGATTTGTCGGCGCAGTTGGTATGGTAGCTTCTTTATTAAGGCGCTTCCTTGCTCAACTTGGTCTTGATTAGTGTTTGTTCTTCTTGAGAACGGGGCTGCTTACCTTGAGTCTGTGTCTCATCCTCCTGCCCATTATCATCTTGCTTTGCATGGGTGGAGTGATCGTTGTAGGGCGTAGGCGCACCTTCGTCTGCACTTGCTGCTTCTATGGCGAGAGGTAGCATGGGCATCTTGGGGCTGGTATTGGCGCAGGTTTGCGATTTTTCCGTGTACAGGTTTCGCGTGGTGCTTTGCGACATGGATGATAATGAGTTCCGTAAAGTTGGTAGGTCGTGAATTACCAACCTTGAAGCTAGGGACCGGGCTAATCCCAATCCATTGTCTTGAGGACCATGGCGTTAGTCCTAATACTTCTTGTGAATTGCTAGATATTTCTAATGTAGGGAGCAGCTGGAATCATCGACGTGGTCTCCCAAATTCAACCTTCAACTATGGCTTTATGCATCTGGAGAAGATCAATTAACTTGATTGTCTTCAGCACGGCAAGCAGTTCTTTCGGGCATGGCACTATGCAATCCCAATTCAAACAAATGAGAGAATCATCATGGAAACAAACACCAACCGTTGGAAAGCACAAGGAAAGTAATTACGTTACCGAGCAACGCACCAGAATCACCATCTCAATCTATGCTCGCGATCGACCCCTTCATTCTCTGACAGCAACACTAAGCCTCATAACCTTACCCAAAGATTCCAGCTGCCAAGACCAGAGAATTGAGCGTCTTGCCCGTCTTTCAATGGATGGAAGAGTATTTCTAGTCCATCTCAAATCTCAACGATGCCTTCCCGTCTTTATAATGAAACAAAGTCCTCTTCGCCCTTGCTATTGCCTTCTCATCTTCCCGATCCAGCCCCTCCAAGTCCCTCGCATCACCAATTTCACGCTCCCTCGGGCGGACGATGGCCTGACCACATTCAGCCGCCGTATAAGTGCGAAGGAGCGAACTAGTTTGCTAGGATGCCGATGTACTCCTGAGTACCGATAAGTTGCGCAAGATACCGGTCCCTTGACTTTGGTAATAGCCATGATGATTTTAGGGGTGTAGTGTGTTTCTTGTATACATATCCTACATGTCGTAGCAGGTTGCGCCGACGAGGCATTGATAAGCAGAGCCGAGGAGGTCGAAGATCTGGTGTTGAAGTTCGAACGTTATGTTTTTGATGAATGTGCCTCGTTGCTGAACTGGAATGCACTAATATTAGTAACTTCTACATGTAGACGGGCGGTAATGCTTACGTCGTGGCTATTTTACTTACCTTCGTTGAGCTCTTCTAGCTTAGTTAAATCATCATCTCGAAGTACAAGATATTTGACAAGATTGAGCTCTTAGAGAAGAAGGATTCTATCCGAGATGTTGATATTAGGTTTGGCGAACTAGTTGCTGTTCGTTCAAAATGTGTGTGATGCTTTGTACTTTGTTCGCGGACTTTTTCCGCGGATTCCGTTTGTGTGTTGCAGGAGGATGTGGGGAGCTCTATCGCGGTCGAGTCGGGGCATGCGATGTAATTGTAGAATGATTTGGGGGAGAAGAAGCGCAGACGATACCCAACCAAGCCATTGGAGATGTGATGCGAAGCACTTGTCCAACGAAAGTTGGGTGAACTGCAAGATGTCTGTCTTCAAGAAGGGAGACTGGAATTCAGTACCAACACCCTTGACCCCCAAGTTTATTGATTGGCCCTATTTAGCTTTAGTATTCGAGCTTAGCGGGCATTGCACGGTAGGGTATATATTCGAAGACATCTCAAGTCAAAATTCAAATACAAACAGGAAAAAGGACCAATCAGGTC
The DNA here is from genome assembly GCA_014904845.1 of Acephala macrosclerotiorum. Taxonomy (NCBI): domain Eukaryota; kingdom Fungi; phylum Ascomycota; class Leotiomycetes; order Helotiales; family Mollisiaceae; genus Acephala; species Acephala macrosclerotiorum. The sequence continues at coordinate 115,331 of MU119347.1, forward strand.
AGATAAATAGAAAGCGAGCAGCGGCTTGCTTAGCCGTCAAGAGTTAGATTAACAGCACAATCAACGAACATTGAGAAAGTAGAGCCAAAGAAACGGTTTTCATTCTGGAGAGTCATGACGATTCTACCATCTCAGCTTATCCCCCATTCTGTGATTCCGTGCTGTCAGTAGCAAGCAATGGCGAGTTTCTCGACTTTATCACGATCAGCTATCGGAATACCCTTAAAAGCTGTCTCGTCCTTTGTGCTCCCAACAGACTTCCTTATACTGCCATCCCGGATCAAATTCCACGCTAGCCTTTCCACGACCCACAAGCAAATCCGGTATCATCGTCTTTTCTCCTTTCCTCAAATCACGAACTTGGTGCTCTAGGTCGCGAACGATCCATCGGAACCAGGCAACGCAAATTTCAGGGCTCAGTTGTTTTGGATCCCCGTCGAAAAGATGGGGGAGGGGAGCCATGTACCACTTTGCTAGGATGTGCTGGTATTGGAGGGTGCCGAGATGACGACCCCAAAGACCAACGCCACTAACATAGCTCGGAGCCTTGACTTCGTTGATGTTCATGATGATCTCTTTAGTATAATAACCATCTTTATATATACTGTAGTACAAGTAGCATGTTGCGCCGAGGAGGCGTTGAGTAGCGGGTCCAAGTAGATCGAAGATCTGATGGTGCAGTTCGTTCGGAAGGTTCTCGAGTAGTAGGCCTTGCGGCGTTGCTCAAGCTCAGATTAGCGTCGATGATGGCTACTGCGCGCGGAGACTCACCACGAGAGTTCTTCCGGCTGCCATCAGCCTTCACGAGCTCAGTGGAAGCTTTTACGACTGTGTTTGGAGGCGCGAGGGCGGTTGCACCCTTCGAATCCATGAAAAGAGTGGTTTCCGACATGTTTAGAATGCTTCTTGCGTATCTATTGCATGCAGTGTCTAAATGGATGTCGTGCACAGGATTGTTCAGTTTTCCGTGTGTGGTATTTAGAAATGTTCCTGGTTATGAAGTCGTGGCTTTGATACATTGGAAGCACTAGCGCAAAAATAGGCGATGAGCATCACATGACCTGCCGAGGCTCGAATTACTTAACTTTGCCAGACTCAAAGTTAGAAAACACCAAGAAGGAGAAGAATGAAACTTAAGACAAACAAGATGCTAATTGCAGACATGGTTCAAACCGATGGTAATACAAAGAAACACTAGTCACCTGACCATATTTATGCTCTAGCCTTAGGCAGAAAGCTTTCAGTGAATCAAGCTCTGTCACTCACCAAGCCTCGAACAGGACCATTTGATCTATTTGAGACAGCCTATGAGGCTCGAGTTCAAGTAATTTATTTCTCTATACCTCCATGAACTCTTCTCCATGATCACTTCGGCCGCCTACTGGATCTGAGAAGTGAGGATTGGGCTTGAAAATGACAGCATGCAAAGCAGTGAAATGCAAAGTACCGCAACTCCGTGACTCCGCGAGCCCAAAAATCGCAAGCTTTCCTTGCTCTCTCCACATGTGCTCCTTGTCATCTCCAAAAGGGCTTGAAAGATCAACGTTTCTCTCCACCGTGAGTCAACGCTGGTCAACGCGTTTTGTGTTGTCGTGTTCTCAGCCAACCATTTTCTTCGCCAACTCAGTTCCGTGGCGGCGATCGAGGCCACCGTAGAGGCTGCGTAACCGCGTTGGGAATAAAGTAAACAGACCACCATCCGTGTTTACTTCGGGCCAGAATTGTGGCCTAGACAAGGACCAGCTCGCGTCGCGGAACCTTTTCTTGTTTTCGAGATCTTTCGTTATTCCTCACTTCTGAACATCATCACCGACAAGTGTTGGGAAAGTTGTTACTTCTCTTCAGTTGTTTGTTTATACGTTTGGTGCCACGATCACCCCGCCATATATTTCACGATGGCAGACCTTGATAATTATTCTGATGCGAGTCTTGTTAATGATATTGTCAACGACGACCGACCGATCGCAGTGCGAAAAAAGAGACGTAGCATTGTTAGACCTCTAGCATCACGAAGCAACGGAAAGAACACTGTTTTGCGACACGGCATCTCGACCCCGCCATCGACGCCCACGCCCGGACGAACCAAGAAACGTGTGCGATTTTCGGATCCAGGACCGGAGGTTCAACTTGAGTCGGGTTCTTCTGGACTCACTCCATTTATACGTCGAACATCCATTTCATCAATTCCGAGCACAAACCAAAGACATTCCACATCAATACGACTGTCAAGCCGAGCAGAATATGACGCTTCACCGGTATCCGGAGAATTGCAATTCGCGCCTCTTCGCCAGGTGCTCGACGGCCGAGTCAAGCGACGACTTCGGCGACACCGACTTAGCGAGGAAATAAACATAATCGAATGGGACAAAAGACACGAAGCAAGAGAGCGGAAATCCGAAGTCAACCGACTACGAGAAGAATTAGCCGCCAAAGACCTGGAAGTCCAGGGCATGCAAGATGAGCATGACATCGCCAGCCAACTCGGCCTTGAATCGAATGTCTCCATGGTCACCAACGAAACACTCAGCACCAAGGTCCAAGAACTGGAGCAAGAGATCCAGGATCTCAAGGCTGAACTTCATCGAAAGGAATCTGAGACCGAGGAAGAAGTGGACTGGGACATGGCTGCGAGGGATCCGTATGATGCAGGATTCGATGATGATGATGAGGACGACAATATGGTTACGAGTTATGATTACGACGAAACGATGATGAATGACGATGAGGTTATGACTACGCCGGCGAGACTGAACATCAGCTTCCCGTCGCCCCCTTCATCGATGCCGAATACGCCATGCAGGACGACATCTTCCATCAGTACCGGGATCCAAGCTTCGCTGCCGATGTCCGACCCCGAGAAAGACCAGCTGAAGTCTCAACTGGAGACACTTCAGGGAGAAATTGAGAAGCTGAATGCTGCTATTGCTTTCAACACTGATCACCAAGACCGCCTGACGACGAAACTCACGGACTTCATCTCGTCGTCCTCATTTCCTTCTTACACAAACGACGACGAGCACAATACTCTGGACTCAGTACTCGACCGCGTCCTCACAACCCTCGCTCTAACACAATCCTCTTGCCTGGAACACCAAACCGCCTTCTCAGCCCTCAGCGCCGAGATCTCTAGCCTTGATTTCGGTGTCGCTGCCCCAGATGAAACACTCGAACTCATCGCTTCTCAATTCCGACAAGCACGCCTTGATCTCGAGTATCTCTGTCCCGGCGAACTCTCCATCGGGTTCGAAAACTCCAAACTTCTCGAGTTACTCGTCGACCGAGTCAAGATCTTAACCCAGAAGGTGAAAGAAGGAGATGAGAGCGTAGATCAATACCATGAGCAAGAACTTCTCCTCCGCCAACAACTCGGTTCCCGCGTCGAAGCCATGGATGAACTTCGCGACCAACTAAAGCTCGCAGATGAAGCTGTCGGCTCCCTTCGCTCCGATATCGTCGAGAAAGACACCGACAACACCCGCTTACGAGAAGCTCTGGAAGGCTACCGAGACGAGGTCAAAGGCCTGGAGGACCTGATCGATAGAGTTGAGCGCGAGAGCATGTTAAAAGAGGGTGGTTTACAGAACGAGATCCAAGACCTAGATCAAAGACTCCAACGCGAAGTCCTCCGAAACGAAACCCTCCAAGCCGATAGTGAAGGAATGCAAGGCGTCATGGTCGAGCTCCAACGTCGACTTAGCGCTGCCATCGATTCCGCTGCTGAAGTCAAATCTCAGCTCGACAATCTCACTTCGGAAACCACGGCACAGGCAGCGGAGAAAGATGTCAGGATCGCCGAACAAGGGATAGAGATCGTGGGGTTGAAGAACGCAGCTACAGAAAGGGAGCAAGCTCATGGATCTGCGCTTGCGCTGCGGGATGCAAAGGTTTCTGAACTCAGGACAGAGATTGAGAGGACGAATAATGCGTTGAGGTCGGCGCATGCTACGATCCTGACTTTGAGGAAGGAGAATCATGGTTTGAATTTTGAGCTGCAGGCTGAGAGGAGCAAGGGGCAGGAAGCTGTGCAGGCTATGCTTAATGCTTGTAATATTATAGGGTATGCGACACCGAACACGAATGGAAAGACATCGGCTGCGGGACCGAGTGCGGACAGTAGTTCTCCTGTGAAAGGTGGATTGATGACGCCTGCGAGCTCGAGTGTGGTGAGGAGGGGTGGGTTGTTTGATGCTGGACTTGCGAGGAGGGGGAGTAAGAAGAGGAGGAAGTATGATAGTGGGTTGGGTTTTTTGAGTGAGGGTGAGGAAGGAGAGCCGCTGGGGATGGGGGAGTTTAGTAGTGACTTGTAGGATGTGTATTTTGTCGCTCTCCTATGTTTGATATTTATTGTCATTTGGAGTTGATGTTGTCCTTTTGGCGTTCGTTAGTTTTATTAAAATGTGTAGTTCGTCTCTTACCACCTCGTTCAACCTGCATATTAATTTGTTCAACTCACCTTTGATCCATCTTTTTGAAGCTCGTACCCGAGTCGACAGAACCTCCTCTCATTTCCAACTTCCGATCTGGATCACACCCCTCACAACAATTTTTTACAGCCTCGAGCTTTTGTTTCCTCCTCACAACCGCCGCCGAGCTCACTTCAATCCAGTTCAACGACGAGCTATGAATCATGCGACTACGTTCAAGTCTTTCTGGGGTGTTTCAAAAAGGAATCGCCAGCAAGACAACACCAGCGCGCACCCCCTCATCTTCCCTCTCTCAAACTTTAGCTAACGTCCATCACAGATAAGAAGCCAGGAACTCCAGAGAATCTTAAAATCGGTCCCAAAACCACGCACTGCAAATTCAAACGAGGTATTCTCTCTCCACTGATTCTATTCAACATCGTGCTGATCTATCTTCAAGCTAGTAAACCAAGATGCTCACAGCAAGTCCAGATCTATTCGAAGATCGAGCCACCTCAAAGCCAATGTGGTACACGCGGTCCACCAACTCCGTTGCACACTCAGCCAATCAACCAAGTAACTGCTCCACTCAGCCTCTTCCCCAAGCTCCCAGCAGAACTCCACATGATGATCTTCGAAGACCTAGGACCAGCATCCCAACGTATCCTCAGCTCAACCTGCAAGTCCCTCTACTCCATCTGGAAGAAATCATACTGGAATAAAGCCTACTACCAAAGACGCATAATTATCAACATGGATGAGCTGTTGACGAAAGGTTCGTCGGAATACCGATGTATTCTTGGGTCTTGGATTGTTCCTCTCAAAGCTCGCAATGACCCCTTGCTGTCTTGCAAGTCAGTGAAGCTGCAAATGGAGTGGGAGTCAATGCATATGTTGGGTGCTTTGGAGCGAGTTATCTCGAAGGCTAAGCTGAGAGCCGAGTACCAGCTTCGGGAATCATCAACGGCGTGGGTGAAGAGACATGGAGCTGTTATTAAATTCGAGCGAGAGGTGGAGTGAGGTCTCAGCACCTGGGTATGATGGGATTGGGATCTGGGCTGGGACGGAACCCTTTTCAATGGCCAGCGCTAGTGGTTCCGTGGTTCTCTGTCTCTTTTTCTAGAACAGTTTCCTCTGAGAAGTAGGATATACTTCGGACACTAGCGTCTCGCTCAGCAGAATCGTAGGGCATTCCTCATCAACACTTTTTTCCCAGTCCTCCTTTGCCTTGCTGCCCATCATCCACTCGTGCGATATTCTTCGACTTACATTCAACTGTAGCAAAATCGCATCTAGTTGCATCGATTCCACCTTTTGTGCCATTACTGAAGCTGCGGAGAACAAGCACTGAACTGATCATTGATCCACAAGATCTCCATCGACGCAATATATTGCATCAAATGCCAATATGGATACTTCTAACGGTAGATGACGCAAAGGGGGTACTTTCGACGCGCGTCGATGGGCTAGTATGCTCCCTCCACGCTTCATCCACTTTGTCACTGGTGCTAATATGTTCCAATACAGATAAGGGGAGCTTATACCATACTCAGCATATCCTCTAATCTCCAAGAGCAAACCCACATGTCCCAACAGCGAAGAAACCTACTGCGTCTGAAGAACGGTAGAAGATAAAGTCAGATCTTCTCGCCCGAAGGTCTCATCAAGTTTCCTACTTACGCCATATGTATCCCATCCTCTGGTCACGACAACACCACTAAACCAGTTACTACCCCTGAACGAAAGCAACAATCCTCATGTCAAGTCACCCCAGCCAAAAATTCTATTACGCTTCACGCCAGAGATCCAACTCCTAATCTTCGACCACCTCGGTCCCGCAACCCGAAGCCTGCTAGGAGCAGCTTGCAAAGCATTCCACGAGCACTGGAAGAACTACTACTACGAGTCCTCAATACGCCCCCACATGGATGAATGGTCTCTCGCCTACTCGCCGGAAGGTCGCTAATTCAGTGGTTCAATTCTGTTCCCATACATGAGTGGAAGACTCTGCCATCAGACCTGATCCTCCAGCTCTGGGGCTTGGAACGAGTCACGAAGTTGCATGAGTCGGAATTTGAGAGAGGTGGTGGTTTGGAGACTAGGGAGATGCAACTTGTGTATAGAAAGCGAGTTTTGGAGTATGTGGAGGAATGTGAAAATCTTTGTGAGTACTGTGCGGAGTGGCGTGATTTGGAGGTATGAGTGGTTTTGGCAGATGAGAATTTGGTATTTTTGTTTAGGTTTGGTTGCGGTTTTTTGGAGTTTGGAGTTGGAGTTTTTTACCAGTTTTACCGTGGTCGAAGTTTAGCTTTGCAGAATGCCAAGAAGAAGATTATCGAGGCAAATTGGCTAATTTTCATGCAAATTGCTATGCCTCAGCCTTCATTTGCTAATCCTTTTGCAACGTATCAATACCGTTGATATTTCTTTAGGTTGTTTTGATGTGACTTGAATGAATAGGATGTTGCCTGCCAGAATGTCCCAAACCAACTTCGTCACTCTCGTCCTCTCATCCGTGGCCCGTCACGACGACCGACATTGTAAGGAAGGTCCAGCATAGCGAAGCACTGGCGCCATATGGAAAACATATCAGCCTCCTCGTCCTCCATCTTCAGTCTCCTCTCCGCCTCCAATTCCAACTTTGTCTCAAAGAGCATCAGTGAAAGTGGACGAGATTAACAATATTTCTGCGAAGAAACTGGGCGCTGAGCCAGAGAACGAAAATAAGTCAGAAGCACACGAGGATCAAGCAAGTAAGCATTTGATACAAAGTTGATGATGACAAGTTGGGCTGATCATATTCGAAGCTGAACACGAAGTCACCACTTTCAGTAATAGCGACACGGAAGAAGTAGTTGGAGACATCGTTAACGGAAGACATTATTCACGAGGTGAGATCCCACCACTATAATATGGAGCATCGTTATTGATTTCTGCCGCAACAGACTGGAAAAGTGTCCTCACCAGGCTCCCAACGGACCTGCATCTTGAGATATTTGATCACCTTCAACCAGCAGCAAGACGACTCCTCGGCACTACCTGCAGGCCACTTTATGAAGTTTGGAAGAAGCATCATCAGGAGAGCACCATCCGAATGCACATGGACGAATTCGAAGCAATGCGCTGGAGTAACACTTCAACTGCTCATACGACTATTCTGAAGAATTGGACTGGGCACATGAATACCAGTATTGCGTTCGCAGTGTTCTTATGCTGACAGGGCAAGAAAAATAAGAGGAATAATGGGAGCGAAATTCAATTACCAAGAAATACAGATGTCGTAATTTCATATTCGATATGTTTTGAGTTAATAGAGCTGAGAATGGAGGCTATTCAAGGATTTATTTGACCTATTTTCAGGAGTACGCTCTTTATGCCTTGACCCCTAGACAGTTTTTCCAGCACCGCTCAACTACGGTATCTAATCGCTGCTACCTCACACATAATTGCGGAAGGGAAGCTTGCCAATTTGAAGACGTACAGACATGGAAAGATCATGCCGGAGTATTTGGAGGCACGGGAGAGTTCATAGAAGGGCCTGGGTAGATCACGCCGTTCGTGTTTCGGCATATTGTTCCTAATCCTACACTCATTGCTCTACTGCAAGCACTTTTGCTGCTGCCTGAGAATTTAGCGGCATTGAAATTTGAAGGTCATGTGATATCACATCGGAATGTCGCGAGGGCTTTGGGGCATGCTTTAAAATAGTTCAAAAGCATGTGTGGTAATATTGATGTTGTCTGGCGAAAATCTAAGCCTTCTAGCTCTACATGTGCTGAGGGAGACGCAAGTGATTGTATCGCGTTGACGTATTGAAGCGCGAAGAAACCCTATTTGCATCACCTTCAAAATTATACGTCAAAAACAAGAAATTCACCGCTTTTCTTTAGCTTCGCTTACCGAGCGCTAAACTTTATTTCAACGCCATCTCCTGCAGCTTTTTACCGTGGTCTAGGTCGCGTCTTCAGCTTCGTCTTCTTCCAAGTTTCTCGACCTGACTTTCGCCAACGCAAACACAATTCACAACGCAACACCCATTTGCAAAGCGGATACTTGCGCAACCCGAATACCTGCATTGCAGAGCACAGTCATCATGACTCGACAAACTAAATCCACCAGCCGCAAGGCTCCTGCTCCCAACCTCAACGATCTTCCCCGCAGCCGCGCAACCTCTGTTGAGCCCAGCAGCCCCAACAAAGGCCAAGGCATCATCGCCAAGGGCATGACCAAAGGTATGCGACCTCGCTCCTAACCATCACAGCATACTAATCAATAACGTAGTCAAGAAGGAGTACAAAAAGCTTAAGCTTGTCTTTACGAGCAAACAAGTTGACGCCTACCAACGCCAACAGGCTTCTACTTCGCAAGCTGCGAGTGTGAAGCTTGAGAGCAACAATTACCAAGGTATTATTCTTCTGCGTACGCACTCGAGCCATTACTGACCCCAACTCAAGAAAACCAGAAGTACGAAGTCGGCGAGCATCTTGCTACAACCTCCTCTGATTCCGATGAGATTGGTAGCCCTTTGACGAGCGCGCGCGACACTCTCGAGAGCGGTCCCTCGTCATCACCTTCCGAGAACACCCCTATCAAGTCAGTGATCAAGGGTATCGCCAACACAATCAAGGATCGCGAGATCACCCCAGAGCCATCCCTGAAGGCATTGGGCAAGCGCAAAGCCGAGTTCATCAGCAAGGGCGACGAAGTCAAGCATGCCACCCAACAATCCGAGCAAACTTCTAAGAAGCAGAAGATTAACATTGTCAGCGGATCTGGCAGTGAGAATGATCAAGCCGAGGTCGATTCACCATTACCCAATAAGGTATCAAGCAACAAGCGAAAGGCGGAGTTCGTCAGCGACGACGTCAGCGAGGGCTACGGAGGTGGGTACATCACACCATTGTATTTGATAAATGAGAAGAAACAAAAGGTCGAGGCTGTCCATGGGCCAACCATTAAGGACGAAGAGCAAGAGGAAGTTGACTTCAGCGACGCTGTCAGTGAGGGTCACGGAGATGGATACCTTACACCATTGTACTTGAGAAATGAGAAGAAGCAAAAGGCCGGAGCCGTCCACGGACTAGTCAATAAGGGCGAAGAGCAAGAGGAAGTTACCGTCATCAAGTATGAGGAGAGCGAGGTTGAGGATGTCTTCGATGAAATCAGCAAGCACGAAGAACATGAGGCTACACCACCACCGTCGGAGAAGGCCCTTGGGAAGAGAAAGGAGAATGAGCTTGAGATTGTTGAGAGTGCCACCAACGAGTACGAGGAGCACGTTGAGCGCGAGGATACTCCTCCTCCCTCTGAGAAGGCTCTCGGAAAGCGAAAAGATGCGGGGGTTACTGAGATAGTCAACGAAGAAGGGGAATGCGAGATATCACCAGTACCGTCCAAGAAGGCCGTGAAGAAGGCTAGGCTTGCCGTCGTCACTTTTACTACCAACAAGATCAAGGGGGTTGAGGAGGCTGTGGTCAAGAGAGTCACCTACTTCAACAGTCCGCGAGGTACATATCATCCCGCATCAAGTTTTCAAATAATGCTAACACCAATCGCAGGCACTCAACAGAGCAACAGCTATCTCGTCAAGAAGCTGTCTACCGAAGTCCACAATAAGATTTTCAAGTACCTCGGACCTGCTACCCAACGAATTCTGGGCGCAACATGCCGGGGTCTTTATGACATCTATAAGAATAACCACCACGAGAAGGCTATCGTCGTCAGCTGGAGCGAGGACAAGTTCTTCAGCCGTCGCAACCCAAACAAGTCCACCCCATACATCGAAATCATCCAAGACTGGATCCTCCCCTCATACGTCCGCACCTTCGCCCAGACAAAGGAGAAGATTGACTTGAAATACACTAAGAACTTCAAGGAGATCTACTTCAAGCAGATTAGGAAGCAATTGACAGAGAAGATCGAGGCTAAGCAGGAGCAAATTGATGAGGATAAGAAGAAGGAGGCTGCTGCTGCTGCGTACGACAAATGGAAGGCCGAGGACGACGCGAGGAAGCTGGCGAACAGAGTCAAGGCTGCTGCTAGGAAGGCGGAGAGAGAGAAGGAGGAGCCTACATTGGGAGTGAAGGACGCGAAAGTCACAAAGAACACCAAGGGCAAGAAGCGAAAGGGCAGTAAGAACAGAAAGGGTGGCAAGGCTGTCATGAACGCAAAGACCGCCGCGGCTATGGAGAAGCAAGTCACAATCAAGGAGGAAATTGTCGTTGCCGGCAGTACCAAAGGAGTAACCATTATCGAAAAGTCAGAAGGAGCCGAGGTCATTGAGAACGTGGGGGAGAAGAGTGCCTTTGAAGCAGACACCACCAAGGCCATGAAGAATAGTCTTGCTACTGAAAGCATTGCGAGCTCGAGCAAGAACGTTGTCGAGATGAAGCCAGAGGAAAAAGGCGAGAAGGAGGTTGTTCCTGGACCAAAGGTCTGGAAGAACCCAAAGCTTACAGAGCGTGTCAAGTCCTGGATTGGATTTTTGAAGCTTTGAGTGGAGTAAAGGGCAATGTGTAATGCATAAGAAGAATGTGCTTCATGTGGTTGGCATGGAGGATATGTTGGCATGCAGATTACCATGGTTGATGTGGAGAATACTGGACATGTACTGTGTAGGAGTAGTAATTTCGGCCTCAGACTCAGATTCTGCGTAGTAGCAGGCATTATCTGCAGAGATCATCTGCGGATATCACTCTCGTACTTACAAATACAAAATGAAAGCATCCACTGCGCCCCTTCATGTGCTCACAGTGATTGGGAATAAGTCCATAAAGTGCTGAACCTGCTTCATCCAAAATCCTTCCTTGAATCAACACTCCGAAGCTGAGCTGAGGTAGAATAAAGTAACCAATCACCTGCTGAATGTCCGACCAAGGCAAGACATTTCCTCGGCTTTTCCCCGCGACTAAACCCTTGACGGCGCTGCAAACCCCAACCACCTACCATCCTTTTTCCCTCAATCATTGATTCCTACATCTCGCAACACCGGAGCGGAATTCGCACGTCCCGGCGCACCGTCTGCAGCCACAACACTCTCAACGTGAAGACCCCCGGGACTTGTCCATCTCAGAATGTCTGTATCCGCATCATTGATGAGCGATCCGCGGCACAAAGCAGCTGCGTCTAGCAATGCTACGTCCGTCATCCGTGTCGGGGAGGAAGGCGAGGAAGAGGAGAAGATGCTGCGTTACGAGGTACTGCAAACTATGCCCAGAGATACATGATGATAGATCTTGCTTATTTTGCGAGTACTGAGACATGAATAGTTCCACAGACGGTTTATGCGATCATCGAGCTGCCTCCAGAGCTCCATCGCCAGATTTTTGAGTACCTACACCGGTACGACAACGACTTCTGGGAGCAACCAGCGCACACCTCTACGAGATATACAAGGGAAACTACTACGAGAATACATTCATTCATTCTACCTCCTCCAATTGCCGGGCGACCAAGAAAGTATCATGGTATCATCTTGATCGGCTTCGAACACGATATCGAGAGAATTTACGATTCGGCGAGCTCCGCCTTGAACGAAGGATACATGAAGATCATTTCGGACTGGTTGATTCTCCACTCACGTTGGGGACCTCATTCGAACACTTCAAATCTCACGGATCTGGTGGCCTGGGACTCATTCATCACCAGCATGAGTTGGTCGAGAGGTCGTTTACAGAAAGTGGTTCTTGGGCTGGTTTACAATGTCTACAGCACAAAGGTTTTCTTGCAGGAGCACTGAGAGGGGCTTGGGAGAGTTGATGCGACGGCATGTGGTGGTATGCTTTTGCTTTTGAGGATAGATCACGGTTAATGTCGCAAGAATGAATGCTAGCTTTTATCATAGCATTTGTAAGTACAAATCGTGAAAGTCAACTATCTTCGTGAGAGCACGTCTAATAACCATTATCTGACTCAGCGGCCATTATTCTGTGCTACCGAATGCATATTCATGCTAGTAAACCTTCTTTGTCTCGAAATTTGCAACCGTCCAGGAACAAAGCCACTTCGACGGTCTCAGAGCCTTGCTTTGATTTTTTTTTGTTTGTGGAGGAATCACAACAGCGAATGCAATCAGGAAGCACTTGTATAAAGTAGATCTTTGTGTATTATTGTGCAATTATAGTTCAAACAGTAGCAGTCTGAGAAACAAAAACTCCGTATCGACAATTTTACGAAATACAGCATGGGCTTCCCTGCGAATGGAAGTGGGAAGGTGCATTCGCTAGCCAGCCTAACTCCTGAATCGCGAAGAGAGATTGAGCGGAGGATATTTGGCCCGTTGCCAACGAATGAACAGTTATACTACAATGAATATCGAGACAGACTTACGGTCACGTTCGATATCCAGCCTCTCGTTTATACGGAGGAACAAGGTGCTTATGACGACTCGGACGAGGAGGACAACTTTCATCCCAGGGACATTGAGCCAGTAAATCTCAACCAAGATGCGGTTCGACTGCCAGCAGATTCAGAAACCCCCAGGGTACATCTCATTTGGCGTGATTTTCAAGTCCTCTTCAACTCGCGCCCTCTTCCAGGGACTGTGGCAACACAAAGCGACGGGGACAAGCGCTACATGCGGCCAACTACCAAATTAAAACTTGTAGAGCAGTATATTACGTAAGTCACATTTTGTTAGAGCAATAATCACCTTTACCTTTCCTTTGAATACCGAGAATATACCAAGGCTACCCCAAGGCTCCTGGAAACTCATAGGATATTCTCTTGAGGTCCCTAATTTGACTATGGAGGAGATACTGACTCTTGAATTTCGAGGACAGAATGATCTGCCGACATGCAAACAGGCTAAGGACGCAGAAGCAAGAAAAGGGGGAAACAAAAATCTTCAGTTGCAAGATGTTGAATTTGAAAAGATACTACGAAATAGACGCAGATGTGAACGAGGGAAACCGGGACGCAATCAATACTATCAAAACGAATTTGAACGCAATCAAAGTAACCCCAGAGAACTTCATGACGTTGGATTTCCTTTTCATACCTTTTCTTGAAGGCGGGCATTATAGACTTTTTGGCTTCGGTAAGTTCATGAGTCCACATAGTCCTTACTCCACAAGAAGATTACTCTAAATTTAGCTTGCCTAATACCTATTCAAACGTGCAAAGTTACTAATATGTCCTTAGCACCAAAGCAGAGAGAGGTATTTGTCGTCGATTCTAGTTCGATGGACAAAAATAATCAATATGATGGATTTATGTACGATTCCATGAATCGAAACGATCTGCTTGCAATTCTTTTGTATTTGGTCCCCAATCCGGCAGATCGTGAGCAGTGGGATCTCAATTTCGATTTTGTGCTTAAAGACGACAAAGAAAATTCGCAAGCGATAGGACAAAGAGACACTTACAACTGTGGTATATACGTCTGTACAAATGCACTTCTGCTCGCATTTGGATACAATCTCAAATCATTTGGGGCAAGAGATATCGACCAATTCAGAAAAAAGAGGATGGTTGCAGAGTTTAGAAACGGAGGATTCAGCGGTCTCTACAATTATGACTTGATCGAGCTTCCTCCACCAAGAGAGCCAACCGGTCCAAGTGAAAGCTATCGGAAAGTTCTTGAACTTCAAGAGCTGGAGGCAGTCTCGGAAGGACCAGACTCGGAAGCCTTGGGAGCGGAATCTTCTACCGAGAACGAGGACGACCTAAATGAAGCGCGTGGATTAGAGAACACTGTTACGGTCGAGTCTATCGCTATCAATGACACAATCAAGTTATCCACGAAGACTATATTCCCTACTGCCAGTCAGTGTCTAGCTAGAGATCTCGCAGCTGGTGCGATTAGACCAGAGTCTATTGACCGACCTACGAATCCTCGATACACTTCTGCAAATCAACGCTTTGGGTTCCTGTATGATTTCTCACACATTGACTTCAACGAGGCTGTCAAATGTTCCAAGGAAGAAATGATTCAGGCATGCAAGAGCTTCCCGGTTGCGAACTGGGAGAAGTGGTCATCTCATCCTAAAGACTTTTTCTTAAAATGGATGATGACTGAGATGGGAGCGACGATGTCAAGGATTCACAAAGATCCGATTCAACCATGTTCTGGCCTTGGGGACGGGTATAATATTTGGTTGGAGTGGAACTCGGAAGATGGAGAAGTCAAAGTTGGGACAGAACCCTCGAACGAGATCTCGGAGCAGACCAAGAAGAACATTGATGCGGGAGAGAAGACGCAAACAATTTCGGAGCTTCGAAAGGCGCCTCAAGCTTCCCTACGAGCTGCGAGAATGAAGAGAACTACAAAAGATGCCGTCATAACGGATGCATTGGAGACGAAAGATCCAGCAGAGCCAAAGAGGAAACGACGCAAGAATATAAAAACACGCAATTATGGACTAGCAAGTGAGAAGGTGTAAATTTGAGAGAACTTTGTGGCTACCTCGTTTTTGTGTTTACGGAGGGAGTTATGGTTTCTTTATCGAGTAAGAGTAGTATTAATATCAATCCGTATATCAATGTGCCTTACTTGAATACATCATGTAAGACGGCCCTCAATCTGTTTTCTCGTCTGTCATAAAACTAGGAATTGTGCTGTGAGAATACATTATTCTTGTCCATTTTATTTAATGCTGAAGATGTTGCAATTTCGATAAAGTGCCTCGATACTGTTGGCATGAACTTTCCAAAGCCGGCAACCACCCGGAGGGAGTCAATCATGGAATCAGAAGCAGGCGTGATGAGAGTTGGAGAGAGCAAGATAAAGGATACACCAGGGAAGATTTCGCGCAGTAAGCTCTCTCCCCTATGATGAGCTGCCCTGACTCACAACTGACACATGCTGGTCTTGTAGACCAGTCTCCTCACCGCCAAATCTTCGATTCTCTCGGTCCGGCTGGCCAACGACATTTATGCTCGACCTGCTCCTCATTTTAGTCGATTTACAAGACAAGCTATTGTCGGGAGGCTATCATAGCCAGTATGTACGAAGTGCGCGGCCAGCACAGTACTAGGATATCCTGGCAAAGTGGCTATCTTCCTCTTTGGCTACCCTCAGTATTAAAGACGTTCTACCCGCCATAGAAGGACTACGACTATAACTTGAGATGTTTCCCATGCGTATTGGTACAGCCACAGTGGTGAGTGTCCGGCAAGCAAGCGTTGAAGTTCCAGGGATCTACCAGGTCACCGACGCTAGTTCCGTTCCATGTTCATACGCACTGGGCTGATATAACAAACAAGGAAGAGAGCGGTGTATATAGCTGGCTATGATTACCGCTAATGTTGTCGTCGGAATTGAAGAAAGACGAACGGTGAGAAAATTAAGACTATGCCGGCCCCAGAAATGATAGCTTGGTAGAGAGGCAACCTCATTAGGCCTTCTCTGTGCTGTTTCCTTGCGATGATCGTGAAATTCATGGATTGTGGAGCTTGGTCTAAACGTTCTCTTTCTTGCTGGCTCGGCTACAGCGGTTTCGGAAGTGCAACATGAAAGAGACTATTTTTTCTAGCCTCAATATCATCCCTAGCCAACTAAATTGCTTGTGCCAGGAGGAATACTCGTTCTACAGAGAGCGGACAACTTTCGACATGTTGTGCAGAATGTCCACAGAACAGCGTGCATTATCCCAGCCCAACATGTCATCAAAACAGAATCCCGCGGAACAAAGCAAGAGCGCAACAAATCGAGGTATGAGATTAACTTCCCTTCTGCACCTGGGCTATCAGCTAGCCTCTTTCACAGTCAGTCAGACTGCTTCACTTGTTAATAGACTTCCAATTGAAATCCACCTAAACATTTTCGAGCACCTTACTCCCATCAATCAACCACTCCTCGGTGCACCCTGTATCTTCCTTTACAATGCCTACAAAAAGTACTTCGTTGAAGGTCAGTCAGCTGCAGGTTCACTTGTAAACGCATCCCCGACTTCTATGACGTACGTAAGAATGCACCAAACCATTCATCCATCTTAAGGGAAGGAGAAAACAAGGAAGATGGAGTTTGCTAGTGGGAAGAGTGTCTTCTCTAGCATCCATCTAGGATTCATTGTGTTTGTGCATCTATGGTAGTCGTGATTCGACAATATTTTGAGATTCTTACATTTATTTCAGGCGTGCAATATGGGATGGTTAACGAAAATTTCAGAATAAAGGCCTCACACAGAATTAGGTGCTCTTACTAGGAATACATGCACTGCCTTTTGAATATGTGCTGGGCTTTAGCAAAGTGGGAAGCACCAGCAATTGGAGAACCTCTATTTCAAGCTCAAACACACAATGGGATTTGGTGTGGTGGGGCAGAGGCTTTTGTGGCTAGGATTTTAAAAGTTCTAGCTTTCCCTGGAAATATCCCACTCTCAAATGTCCTTGATGGCTAGGAATCTGTCAATTCACCCCGTCGGTCTCGGTCGGCTGGCTCCTCAACCTCACCTTCAAAACCAATAACCTTGACCACAAAAATTTTCTCTCTACTAAATCGAAGTCGCAATCGCGTCATCATCCGTCCCTCTTTAACAATCGCCTGCGCGTACGGTGGCTCAGAAATTGAAGCACTACCTCTGTTTTTATCAATCATGGACGGCCATGCGTATGAAGGTCCTGAGCTTTCGAAAACAAGGGCCGCTATACAAACCTCCTCAACCCCATCAGGTCTTTCAACCCCCAAGGAAAAGCCCAAGATCTCTGAGTGCGCCTCTGCAAAATCGTCAATACAAATCAGCGACTTGGTCAAGCGCCTCTCTCCAGAAATCCACGAGCGAATCTTCCTCGAGCTTGGCCCCGCAAGTCGTCGACTCCTCGGCGCAACTTGTCACACATTCTACGAAATCTACAAGAAGCACCATTTCGACAAGCAAATCATAATCCGGCTCAGCGAAGCTGCCACCGCTCTTCACGGTCCTGCGCTACATCCAGCACCCAATTTCATCGGCACCGAGCAGTACCAACTCATCCTTGCCACTTGGCTGTGCCCCGCAACTGAAATCGAAAGTGACGCTTGGGCGGATCGGACAGCGTCAAGACGAGCTAAAATTGCGAGAGAACGTCTGGCAGCGTTGGAATGGACATGTCATGTTGAGAACAGAAAGATGAGCAAGCAGGAGCGTGGTCGTCTTACAAGGGAAGGGACTGAACCAGCAAAGAAGAACACAAGCTTCAGGATGTTTTGGTACCAGGAGAATGTTGTTTCAATGGCTCGGCGTCATGATGGATGGTATCTCGTCCCTTACCTAGTGTATGTCAAGGGGGAGAAGGAGCCTCAGGTGAGATATGCGCCTAGGCATCATGGCAAACGAAAGAAGGGTTATTCTATGCGTGTCCCATCTGGAAGAGGTGTTTGGGAGATATGAATGGAGATTCTGATGGGGGTTAGGGACAGGAGTCTATGATAAGTAGTGAATGGAAACTCATACGTCCTATTTGTCTCATTTTTGTGCGAACTGCAATGGGCACGGCTATTTAGCTGTTGGATCTTGGTTGGTATCGTTGAAGGCCCGAGTCTCAAGCGTTTCGAGCCTTCGATGACCAGATTCCAAGGAAAGCTGGGATATCTGACCTTCCGAAAGTTTTAGGTGCATGACAAGAAGACATTGACCTGGCTTCGGAGGCAGAAGACTTCGAAGAAGAATCACAAATTTGTGCTCATTCCAGACCCTGAAAATCAATGCCCCCCAGCTATCGTAGGATATTCTGCTAGGAAAAGTTCCAAGTAGAATGTACGAATCCACAAAGCCTGTTTCGGGGTGTCAAGGAGCTTGTACAAGGGACAAGTTTTGCCGTTTCGTAGGGTAACATCCACAAAAACCCTTCGCTTTCAATTATTGCAACTCTGAAGTGCAATGTAACATAATTCATCTCCTGCTCTCAATGCGGATTTGATGGATAAGAAAGATGTCATTCTTGACTGCGACTACTATCCCAAACGAGTACTTCAATATCTAGCATAGTGGACAAGCGCATTGCCAGGAACGAACCCCCAAGAGTCCGAGGTATTTCATTCCAAGTATAAAATAATGAACTTAAACTAACATCTTCAGCAGCATAAACAAGCATCCTTGTGAATGACCTCTCTCTCAATATCCATTGCCAAGTCTTTGAAATTCTTGGCCCCGCTGGACGCGTCTTATTGCATCTAGTTGCATCTCGTTCTACGAAACAAACAAAGACCACTTTTACGACCAAAATATTATTGTGAACTACAACGAAATACATGATATAGACAGGTTCTGCGATCATTATTCGAGTACCTCGTTATTTGGCACGTCTAGCTAAGATTTCACGAACGAGATATTCGATGCTCGTAACTTTTCACATTATAACTTTATTATTTCTTGATCGGAATTTCAATACCTTCCAACTCTCTAGCCCACGTGACCCCGCGCTGCCTTTGCTTAGGGCGGCTTAGGCCTATTTTAACTTCGGCTCAAATTTGCTTAAGTTCATTTATTTATTTCAAATTGTTAACTTTTAATAAAAAAACTAAAATATATATATATTAAAATAAAATAATCGAAATTAAACAAATAAACTTGCGATTATAATAAACAGAGGCGACTTATTTGAATTCTTCGACTACGATTGTCGCCGGTTAAAATTGGAAAAAGTAAATTAAAATAATTTCGAGGCTGACTTTAGATCTTTGTTTTTAATAATTATATTAAACGATTTATCGAATCTCGCAAAACCCAATTATAATATATATAAATACATACCGATTTATTAAGTACTTATTTATCTTCTACTTAAAGCGAGTTTGAACAAGTTTATTTGCCGTATAAAGTAAAAGAAATTATAAATAAAATAGTTAAATATAATGAGTTATAAAAACTTGGCGAGATAAAATGAGAACGAAGTAGGTTTTGATAGCAAAAGATAAGATTTTAATCGTTGGAATAAAATAACTACATAGGTGTGAGATTTCAATAATTCCAAATATGGTGTTTCTTTTCAATTTCCAATTTTTTTCATCCGCTATTTGACATAGAAAGCCAGTTGCCAACCAGATCTCATAACTTCACCCATCTCGAAACCCAGGTGGCTGCACTCCCCAATTTCAGAGGTCAAGAATACCAAGCCGAGAATCGACACCAAGTATAGTACTATCATAAAAAACATGCTCTTCATAGTAGAGTCTCTACCCCGCCTGTCCTTGACCATAGTAACTGGGATCATACTGAAATAAGGCCTTTGCCCTTTGACTCACTTTCTTGCCGTCAATAATGGCGGCTTCTGCAGCGTTGTTCAATGATTCCAAGGCTTTGTATACCCACATTGCCGTGGGCGCATTATTCAGCAAACCAGGGGGGACACTAGAGTCCCTAGGATCGCCAACCGGCCAACGAGCATGTTTCTCAGTTCCGGTATCTTGGTGTGGCTGTTCACACTCTGAGGTCCCGCGTTTGGAGACGAACGAGGAGTCATGATGAAGACTCGTGTATCATCATTCGCCTGATTGAACAATGAGAGATCGATAGGTCCGCCGCTTTTGTCTGGGTCTATGGGCCCGTTCCTCGATATGACGTTGAGAACATATTGTTGAAACTTAGCTTTGGTCGTAAACCCAGGTTCTTCCCAGAAATGGCCCTGTGCACCCATTAGTATGTATTCGGTGGAACTGGTTTGCTCTTTGTCGTGCCATGTGTGCAGCTATTCTTGGAACGATCGTCACGGCTCTGCAGCCATGAAGCGCTCCTGTGCCAATTGAGAATGCCTGATTGCCAAAGGGTTCTTGTACAGTGATAGTGATATGCTGAGGTTGAATTAATTTAGTAGGAGTGCCAAGGGTGGTATCCGAGGTTCCGTATAGTTGGTCAGTGAGGCATTGGGCAAGATTATCCTGTGTGACTGGTGGGGTGACTCTCTTCACAAGATCCGAGTTCCTGGCCTCGACGTCGGATCTATCAGCAGATATGTTGGACACAGTAAGAGCGTTCAGGACTGCCTCCAAATCGATGTCGCGTTGCGTTTCGCGCCTCAGCCCTCGCTCGGTTGCAGATTCTCCAGAGCATGGATCTGAATCTGGTGCACGGAGGGCTCTGCATGTTGGGACATCAGGGTCATCGAAGCCAGATGTATCGCATCCGGGAGGCAGTCTGAAAATTTTAGATACTGCGACTAAACATCTCCGAGCTCACTTACTGTCTGTAATATAGGCCTTTAAGACCAAAATTTTGCCCCTAAGGCAAGGTGATCAGCGTCCTAGGTGGAAAAATATCAAGCCCAACTCTGGCGCTGCCTAGAATGCTGAACAAGAGCAACGGCAACGTTATTTTCCTTACAAGTGACGGCATTGTAAAAGTCGAGAAAGCTTTGGAGAGGAGGGGGTGTCTAGAGAAGAGGATCACACGCAAAGATGATCTGAGAGGAAACAAGGCTTGAGACTTTTTGGAGACAGGCGGTGTCAGCAGTACACAACGGACGACATATCAAGTCCTACCATAAACGCCCGAGCCAGAGGATCAAAAGGATAGTAGGTGAGCCATTCGAATCGTGGCCGCAGACATGCACAAATTGAAAATCCTTGTGGCAGTAGCAAGATGGGATGCGCTTCATCACATCCTGCACATTCCGCGACAGGGATAGGGTCAAGCCCATGGAAACTTATGTACTTGCATGGGGGCTGGCAGCCCAAATGGAACTTCGCCCCAGACCAGGTAGTGCCGAAAAGCCCAATCAAGTTAATTGCCAAAAAACCAACACCGAAAACATCAATGCCAAAAGCTGACCGGTAAAACAATACCATGAACCCGCCGAAAAGTTTGCATCTTGGACACTAATCCCGTCCAGGTTTCTGCACAATTCCCGACACTCATGCAGCCTCGCGGCGCCTGGGTATGAGCTTAGAAAGTGCTAATTGAACGCCATGCATTGCAAGAAGACTTTTGGCTCACCTAGTTCCACGAAGGGCCATAATTGAGGTGCCTTTTCGCAGCCCATCTATTACACTTAGGAGAACCAGCTGCGCGACCTCCAGCCTCTACGATACCCAATAACTTTACGTGCATCTTCCCCAGTCCTGGTAATGGCATGTGGGCCATGGGGCCCTCGCCCAATGCTTGGGAAGTGAGGCTTCCCAGGGGCATCAAAATTGATGAGTTTGCTTTCCCAAAGTTCATCAAGATGTAAATACTCCAATTGTTGCATATGATCGGATAGATAATCAAAAACCGGACGGAACGCGCCACTGCTACCTAGATGGATCTCCTGCATATCGAGGCTTGAAATTTGTACCTGGCGGAGAAAAGAAGCGAGGGCAGTGCCATTGGTATAGATGCCTTTCAGGGTAAGCCGCTCCAGACATGGGAATCGGCAGGATTCTGTAATCCGGTCGAAGAAGTGCATCTCGTCAGATAGAGCAGCGCTCCATGTTTTACCCTGCCTGTGATAAGTCCTATACCAATGGAGTTGAAGGTCGGTTAAGCGAGGACAAAGTTGTAGGAATTGGCAGATAGCCTCCGCATTTGCTCTCCCAAAAGCAGGTGACTGCATATACTCGCTTTCCGGTTGGCGTACTTCATGGTGCGATAAGCTCAAAGACAGACGCTTCAACCCGCGGAATGAGTCGGCCAAATTGGCCTTGGTAAGAACTGCTGCAACCTGGTCACAAGCCAGGCTGCAACATGTAACAGAACCAAAGACATCGAGATTCTCAATCGGGAGCTTGCTGGATCCGAGTGCTAGAACTGTCATCTCGAAGCACGTCGCTGCGGCATCCCATATGCTTGGTCGATTGCGGTCATCGGTGCCCGCACCCTCAACGGCGAGAGTGATGAATAACAAGCAGCCCCGTTTCGAATTACGGCACATAATTTCCAAGACCTGCTGAAGGAGGTGGGTAAGATTTTGTTGGTTCTCTTGCTCTTGCAAGTCTGGCCCAAAGAGCGCAGGGACAGCCACCAGAGTGAGATGCTCAAGAAGGCAACCGAAGCGTAGCTGCTGCATCACCGAAATAGCGCGCCGGATGTGCTCCGTGGTTAATTTGACCTTCTTGCGGCGGAAATGAGTCCGGAAGATGCCCGTCGACGCTTTCTGGCAGACCTCGCGGGCCACCAGCCGCAGGCTACAGATGTCGGGGAGGTCGAGGAGAACGACAATGCCCTCCATGATTTCCGGCGCGATGCCATGAAAGCTGGCATGAGAAGTCATTTGGGCAGACGTGAGTCGATATAAGGTTCGGACGCTGGCCAGATCGAGGTATGTAAGCCGAAGTTTGTGTGATTGTGCGAAGGAGAGCAAGGAAGGAGTGGAAGAAGAAATCGATAGTTTGGTAGAGTTATTTACGCTCGAGAGTGGCGAGAGCAGCGAGGATATCACATGCATAACATATGGAGGCGGGGCGGCACGGGCTCTGGGGAACACAACGCTTACGGAGGTAGAGTTAACGAGCTTGGCTTCACGGGTCTATACGTCATAGGGCATTTTTTCGCTTTTACCGAGCCACTTTTTTGCTTACACACTTTAAAAGTCACGACTATTACTTTGAAACTTTATAAGTACTCCTTTTTCAATTTATTTCAGATTTTAGCTTCGGGTTTTATTTTAGTTGAATTGCGTTTCAACCTTTAATTGTTTATAATTCGAGATTTTATTCCCTATTTTCTTCGAAAACACCTCGAGCGCACAGACCCCTGAAGCCCAGCTCGTAAGTTTTTTGAACCGATTTAGGCCTTTGCCGAATTCTCGCCATGCCAATTCAAACAACAACCAACACCAACACCAAACCATCATCAACGTCAACCAATACAGAATGCCATGCAGCATAGGGATTCCTAGATCCCCGCGTCGCGCCGGGGACTACCACGCCACTAGTACCGCATGGAAATCCCTCCCCCGCTATCGATCTGGCGGTTTATCGACCCCTTTAAGTCTGCAATCATCGGCTTCTCGGACGTGACGGAGGGGCACGGTTCGCAATGTCTTCCTACATGATACTTTCTTTGAGTCCGCTCTGCTCGTCAATTTATGTTAAGTTAAACCCCCTATTAATCGGCCATCTCCTAAAGTCGGCCACTTTATAAAATTAAATATTATTCAACCAAAAATTTATATAATTATAAAAACTTTTTTATTTTAACTTCTCAATATATAAAAGTATAATTTGATTTAAAATTAAAAATATTTTATAAATATTTTATTTAATAATTTTTAATTATATTTTTTAAATATTTTTTATATATTTATAAATTATATCAAAAGAAATTAAT
>MU119348.1:0-138062 GCA_014904845.1 Acephala macrosclerotiorum
TTTTTTTATTAATAAAATATATATATATTTAATAAAATTTTATTTATTTAATATTTTATAAATTTAATAATAAATTAATATAATTATTTTATAATTATTATATTAATATTATAAATTTTAATATTATTATTATATAATAATTTAAAAATATTTTAATAAATTTTTTTTTTAAAATAATCGTTATTAATATAAAATATATTACGTTTTTAATTAAAATAAAATATATTTTTTTATTTATATAATTATTAAAATAATTTAAATATATTTAAATAAAAATAATATTATAAACGTTTTTAAAATTTATTTTAAAAAAATAATTTATTAATATTTTTTAATTATAATTATTATTATTATATAAATATATATATTTTTTTAATAATTTTTTTAAAATTAAAAACATCGAATTTTTAAAACGTTTTAAAAGTTTTTTTTTTTAAAATTAAATTTTTTTAAAAACGTAATAAAACGTTAATTAAATAATTTTTTTAATTTTTTTTTATATATTATTATTATATTAAATTTTAAAAATATATTTAAAAGTTTATACGAATAATAATATTTTATTTATTTATTATATTATATTTAAAAAAATTAACGAATAAAGTTTTATTTTAATTTATATAATTTTTTATATTTTAATTATTTAAATTAAAAACTTTATAATAAAATTAATAATATTAAATTATTATTAAAATTTTAATTATTTTTATTATTAAAAAATAATTTTTTATAATATTTTAAAAAATAATAAAAATAAATATTATAATAATAAATCGATTAAAAATATATTGTTTTTTACGTTATTATTTATTATATTATTACGAAAAAAGTTTTTTATTATTTTCGTTTTTAAACGAAATATCGTTAATTAATTTTTATATAAAAATATATATATTTAAATAATATACAAATTATTTAATCGTTATCTCGAAATAAATTTTATCGATTATTTTATCGTTTAAATATAATAAAATTAACGATTCGTTATTATCGTTTATTAAAATTATAAATTTAATTTCGATTATTACGAATTCGAATTATAATAAACGTTTTTAAATATTAATATATTTTAAAACGTAATTAAAATTTTTTTAATTTATTTATTTAAATTAATATTAATTAATTAATATTATTATATTATTATATTATTTATTTAAATTCGTAAAAAAAATATATATATAAATAAAAATTCAATTTATAAAATTTTATTAAATTTTTTAAACGTTATATAAACGTTTTTAATAACGTATTATTATTATTATAATAATTATAATAAATAAATAAAAATTTATATTATAAAATTATTATTTATAAAAAAAAATTACGTTTAAATTACGTTTCGTATTATATAAAATTTTTAAAATAATTATAATAATATTAAACGAATATAAATAATATTAATATAAATTAAATATTAATATTATAAAAATTTATTAATTAGTTTTTTTATTATTATAAAAACGTTATTAAAAATTTTATTATTATTAATTTTAATAAAATATTAATAATTATATAATTTTTTTAAATTTTTTTTATATAATAAACGTATTAATAATTTATTTTTTAATAATTATATAAATTATTTATAATTAAAATTATAATTTATAATATTATTTTTTTGTTAATTAATTTAATAATTAATTAATTTTAAATAAAATTAATTTATTATTTAAATATAAAATATTAATAATAATTAAAAAATAATTATTTATATTAATATATTAATTTTATTATTATTTAATTTAAAATTATTATTTTTTAAATAAAACGTTTAAATTTTAAATAATAATTAATTTTATTAAAAAAAAATTATTAATTATTTAATATTTTAAAAAATATATAATTTAAATATAATTAAATAATAATATATATAATATATTTTATATTAAAAATATATAAATAATTTTTTAACGCGTATTTATAAAAATAATAATAAAGTTTTTTTATAATATATTTTATTTAATATAATTTTAATTTTAATATAAATAATATTAATTGTAATTCGATTTGATATTATATTTATAATTTTTATATATTTAATATAATATAATAACGCGTTAATTTTTTAATGTATTTTTATAAAAATAAATATAAAATTTTTTTATAATTTAATTTTTTTAAATTTATTTTTATTATTTTATAATTAATTAAATAATAATTTATTTTTTTAAACGTTTTAAATAAATTTTAAAATTTATAAGTTTAAAATTAAATTATTTTAAAAGTTTTAATTAATTTTATTAAATATATATTAAAATATATTATTATAAAATTTAAAATAAAAACTTTAAATTTTTTTATTAAAAATATATTAATATTATTTTAAATATTAATTTAATTAAAATTTTTATTTATTAATTTAAAAATTTTTTAAATCGTATTATTTTTAAAAATTTAAATTTAATAAAATAATTAATATATAATATATTTTATATATATAATTAAATAAAATATTTAATAATTAATTATAATTAAAAATTTTAATATTTTTTTTATTTTAAAAAAAAAAATTCGTTTATTAATTCGTAAACGAATTAATTAATAAACGAGTTTTTTTTATTTAATATATATTTTATTTTATAAAATTTATAAAAATATTTTTATAAAAAATTATAAAGTTTTCAATTTTAATAATTTATTTTTATTTTAAATTTCGAATTAAAATTAAAATAATTATAAAATAAAATTTTAAATTTTATTAAACGATAAATTTTTTAATATTTAAAATAAAAATATTCTTTGAAATTTTTATTTTATATTTAATTATTATAATTAATTTAATTAATTATAAAAAATTATTTATTAAAAAATTATTTTTTTAAAGTTTTTATTAAAAATTGCGTAATTATAAAATTAGATTTTAATATTTTATTATTTTAATATTTTAAACAAAAACGTATTTTTAATAAAATTTTATATTAATTTTTTTTTTTAAATTTTTCGTTTTTTATATTAAATTATTACGATTAATTTTATTAATTATAAATAATTTTTATGATTATATTTATTAAAAAAAAAAATTTAAATTTTTTTTAAATATTACGTAATTATAAAATTAATAAAAATAAAAAATTAATATATTAATATTTTAATATTTAAAATAAAAATTTTTTTTAATAAAATTTTATATTAAAATTTTTTTTTTTAAAATTTTCGTTTTTTATATTAAATTATTTTAATTATTTTATTTAATATATAATTTTATAAAAAAAGTTTTTAAAATTTTTATTAAAAATTATACAATTATAAAAATATTTAATATTTAAAATAAAAACGTATTTAAAAATTTTACGATTATTATTTTTATTAAATATAATTATATTTTATTAATTTACGTAATAACGAATTAATAAAATTATTTAAAATTTAAAATTTAAAAATATTTAATTAAATTTTAATTTATTTACAAATTTTATATAATTTAAATTAATTAATAAATAAAAATTGTAAACGTAATTATAATCGTGAAATTTTAATATTTTTTATTAAAATAATTATATATTATTTCGAAATTATAAAATCGTCGAATTTTTAATAAATTAATTAAATTATTATATTTAAATACTTTAATTAAATTTAGTATTTTTGTTTATAATTGAAATAATTAATATTATATAAATAATACGTAATTTGAAAAAATTAATATTAATTTTTAAAATAAATAACTAATTAATATTTTAATTATTTTAAACGATTTAAACGTAAAATTTATTATTTAATTTAATTATATTTAAAAAAAATTAAATTTATTAATAATAAATAATAAATAATAAATATTTAT
The DNA here is from genome assembly GCA_014904845.1 of Acephala macrosclerotiorum. Classification (NCBI taxonomy): domain Eukaryota; kingdom Fungi; phylum Ascomycota; class Leotiomycetes; order Helotiales; family Mollisiaceae; genus Acephala; species Acephala macrosclerotiorum. The sequence goes on from MU119348.1 coordinate 3,782, forward strand.
AATTAATATTATAATATTAAAATAATTATATAAACGTAAAAAATTATAAAAAATATAATAAAATTTTATAAATATTTATTAATATAAATAATTTTGTAATTAAAATAAAATTAAAAATTAAAATTATTTAATTTTAATTTTATAATTTTATTTTATTCATTTTATTATAATAATTTAATTTTAAAAAAATTTTATATTTTATATTTTAAAAAAAATTTCATTCGTTAATTTATAAACGAATTAATTAGTAAACGAGTTTTTTTTTTTTTATTCGACGTATATTTTATTTTATAAATCTCGTAAAAGCGTTTTTATAAAAAATTATAAAATCTTCGATTTTAATAATTTATTTTTATTTCAAATTTCAAATTAAAAAATTTTAATTTAAATATTTTATAAAAATTTAAAATTGAAATAATATTATTAAAATAAAATAATAATTTGAGATTTTATCGAGCGATAAAATCGATAAACTAATAAACTTTTTAATATTTAAAGTAAAAATATACTATGAAACTTTATATTACTAAAAAAATACTTTTTAAATTTTTTTTTAAAAATTGTATAATCGTAAAATAATTCTAGTATTTAAATATTTTAATATTTAAAATAAAAACGTATTTATTATAAAATTTTATATTAAAAAAATACTTTTTAAAATTTTCGTTTTTATATTTAATTATTATAATCGATTTAATTATTTTTAATTATTTTATTTAATATATAATTTTAAAAAAAAAAATTTAAAATTTTTTTAAGTATTACGTAATTATAAAATTAAATTTCGACGTTTTATTATTTTAATATTTTAAATAAAAACGTATTTAAAAAGTTTTAATATTTTTTAACGATTGTCGATTTTAATATTTAAAATAAAAACGTATTTAAAAATTTTACGATCGCGATTTTAATTAAATACGATTATATTTTATTAATTTGCGTAATAATAAATTAATAAAATCGTTTAAAATTTAAAATTTAATAATATTTAATTAAATTTCAATTTATTTATAAGTTTTATATAATTTGAATTAATTAATATATTATAATTATACGTATAATAAAATCGAAATTTTAATATTTTTTATTAAAACGATTATATATTATTTTAAAATTATATAATAATAAAATTTCTTAATAAATTAATTAAATTACTATATTTGAATATTTCGATTAAATTTAATATTATTATTATTAAATTTATAATTCGTAATAATCGTTAAATTATAAAATTATTTTAATTATTATATTAATTAATTAAAAAATTATATAATTGTTTTTTTCGTTTTAATAATAATATTTTCGTATTTTTATATTTTTATTATATTTTTATAATCGCTTAAAAATATTATTCGTATAACGATCTTATAATCGTTTTATTTTTATTATATTTCGTATTCGTAATATTGTTTTTTCGATTTTTTTAATATATTTTTAAATCGAATTAATTTATTCTCGTAATTTAAATATATAAAACTTTCGATATAATTTAATAAAATTCGTTAAATATTATTAATTTATATTTCGTTTTTATTTTTTTTATTAATTTAATTTATAATATTTATATTATCGATTTTTTTTAAAAATTTATTTATTTAATTTTTATTTAATATATTTAATTTCGTAATTTAATTATTTTAAATTATTTAACGTTTTATATTCGCGATTTTAAATTGTTTTTTATTAAAAAAATATTAATAAAAATTAGTTTTTTTTTAATTATTTAATTATAATATTAATATTATTAAAATCGATTAAAAAGTAATTTTTTTTTTAATAATTATTTTATTTTTATATTTTATATTTTTAAAAAAACGTATAATAAATAAATAATTCGAATTAAAATTTAATTTTATATTTATTTTTTCGTATAATAATTCGTATATTAAAAAATATTTTTTATTTTATATTAATTCGTTAAAATATATTATATACGTTATTTTAATATTGTATTTAAATTTTATATAATAATAATCGAAATTTTTATATTAATTATAATATAATAAAATATTTTTTAAAATATTTTTCGTTTATTTTAATTTTTATTAAAATAATATATAACGATTTTTAAATTTAATATTTAATTTTTTATAAAGTTTTATTATTTTATTATTAAATTTTTTTTGTATTTTTTGTATTTATATTTAATAATTAATTTTATTATTTAAATTTATAATATTTAATTTAATTCGTTAAATTTTATAAATATATATTCGATTTTTTCGTATTTAAATTAATTTTTTTTAATTTTTTTTATTTTTATATTTTATTTTTATATTATAATAAAAATATATTCGAATTTTATTTTATTATATATTTCGATTATATAAAATACTTTTTTTTAAAAAAAAATAATATATATATTAAATAATTTATATTAATATATTTATTTTAATATTATAATTATAATATCGTAATAAATCGTTTTTATATTTATTATTATATTCGCAATATAAATCGTTATTTTATTTTTAATTTATATTTTATAATAATTTTTATAATTTTTATTATTACGATTTTTATATATAATTATTATAATTTTTTTTTTTTTTTTCGAATTTAAAAGTTTTTATTTATTAAAAAAATATTTATTAATATTTTATATTTATAAATTCGAATTATTATTTTTTTTTAAAAATCGTAAAATAAAATAATTAATTTTTAATTTTTAATTTATATTTTTAATATACGTATTTTTTATATTTTTTTCGTATATATATTTAATAAAATAATATTTAATTAATTTTTTTATTTTTAATTAAATTTTTTTTTTTTCGTTTTTTTTTAAATAAATTTTCGCGTTCGATATTTTTAATTCGTAATTTAAAATCGAATTAAATATAATTTTATAAATTAAAAATATTACTTTTTTTATTTTATTTAATATTATATTTAAACGTTTAAAAAAAATTTTTACGAATTATTTTTTTTATTTTATATTTTATTAAATTTTTTTTTATTATAATTTATTATTATATAATAATTATAATAATATTATATTAATAATAATTGTTTTTTTATTAATTATTAATTTTTTTTTTATAATACGTTTAAATAAATCAATTATAAATATAATTTTATTATATTTATTTTTTATATATATTTTAAAATTTAATTTTTTATTAAAAATTACATTTAAATATTTAATTTATTTATTATTTTATAAAATTTAATTTTCGATTTTTGTCGTTAAATTATTTTATTTTTTTTTATTTTTTAAAAATAATAAATTTATTTTTAATTAATTCAATATATAAATTCAATTTTTTTTATAGTATTTTAATAATTTTTTTAGTTTATTATTTTATTATTCTCGTTATTATTTTTAGATTTTTCGCTTTCGCTAAAATTATAATATCGTTTACGTAAATTATTATACGTAAAAACTTTTCGATAAACGTTATTAATATAGCGAAAAAAATTAGTAATACTAGTAATTTTTATAGTAAACCGTTATTTAAAGCGATAAAATTTTCTTTATTTGCTTTTTTACGAAGTATAATAATTCGATTCGTTATAAAGTTTATCGTTTATTTAATAATTTGCTTAAAAACTTTTAATTCTATGAGACTTTTCGTTACGACTCTCGAAGTCGCTGCGTTAAACGCTCTTTTGATATCTATTAAAATTGCTACCGTTACTTGTCTATTTTTGTTATCTCTCTCAATCGCATCCACGACGATTCGTACGAGATCGATCGCGCTTCTCTCTATGATTCCACTCGCGTGACATCGTCCCAGCTATTCGTTATCCATAGCTATATGATTAAATCTACTAGTTATAGTTTTCTTAAGTCTTTTGCTTAGTACCGATAAAAGTGAGATTAAATTTGATGTTTTTCGTTTATAGTTGAAATAATTCGTACCACGTAAATAACACGTAACTTAATAAAAATTGATATTAGTTCTTAAAGCGAACGACTAATAAATAAATAAAAATTAAAATTTTATAAATAAAAAAAATTAATTAAAATAAAAATTATTAATTAATATTATATATATATATATATATTTTTATTACGTAATTTAATTAAAAAAATTAATACGAAAATTAAAAAAATATTAATATTTATATTATTTAAATTATAAATATAAATATTTTTATAATTTTTTATTTATATATTAATTTATAAATAATATTTTTTATATTTTATTTTATTTTAAATATAATAATAATATTATTTTTTAATAAATTAAATTATATAAAAAATTATACGTCGTAAATAATATTTTTAATAAAACGAATTAAAAAATCGTTAAACGATAAAAAAAAAAAATATAATAATAATAAAACGATTTTAATATATATTTTTTAAATTTATAATTTATTAATTTAAGTAATATATTTAATAATTTTAATAAGCCGATTAATTGATTAAAGTAATAAAATTTAATTAAATGCGAGGATATTATATCCATTGCAATACTTACTCAATATTAAACCACTCGAAAGTTTAACAGAATTTGACGAATGTCGTCTGAGATTACCTGAGTAAGCTTGCACCAAAACTCTCACCCCAGCAACAGGCACACATCAAGATCTGGACCACCATGTGCGAAGGCATTCCACGATCGGAGGACATAATCATGCTCGCTTGAACAGTCTGAGGTTGGCATTGAGTTAGAATAGGACTTTGATCATGATGGAGGGAAAGGAGAAGATTGAAGGAAAGCAGCAACTACTCCAGAAATCTCAGCTAACGTTATTCAAAAGGAAGAATGAGCTTCTCGTTTGTGGAAGGATGCTAAGGGTCGCTGCTCGAGGCACTTGCTCTTTCCGCTTAAAAGTTCGAACATTCGAATAGATCGTAGACATTGGAGATCTCATGGCTCACGAGCATCCTAAACCCCCTAGATTCCGGATCAATTTCCATTCGTACAGATACCGTTATATCGTAACACATTTCATTCCTCTTTCAATCCCGACCAAGCAATCTACGCTTTCGTGTGCTCAGTCTGCTCCTCAAGACCAACATTCTCCAACCTAATGCTCGTAGCCTTATCATCATCAAGTCCATATGTCTTCGTAATAATATTCTCCACATCATGCTTCCTCAAATTCTCATCCACATTCCCAAACAGAATATCGATATCCTCCAAACTCATACCCTTCGTCTCCTTGATGAAGAAGAATACCCAGACTCCCATGCTCGAGCAGAAGATGCCGAACATGAGGAAAGTTCTCCAGCCGATGTGGGCCACGGCATTGGGTGTTACTTCTGTGATGACGAAGTTGAAGAGCCATTGTGTTGCAGCACCCATGCCGACACCGTAGGATCGAAGTCTTGTTGGGAAGATCTCGGAGAGGTAGACCCAAGGAATCGGACCCCAAGAGGCGGAATATCCGATAACGTAAAGATAGATCATTACAACCATGGCAATACTAGCCGGGCTGACAGTGTTGACGTTCGTGGGAGGATGAGTGTGAAGGACACCGCCGATGATGAACATCATTGTCATCATCCAGGCCGCTCCGAAGAGGAGGGACTTGCGGCGGCCGAGTTTGTCGATACCGATGATGAGGAAGATGGCTGTTGTGACGACTTTGACTGTGCCATAGATTCCGGTGGCGAAGAGGGAGCTATCAGTCTTGGAGACGCCGACGGTTTGGAAGATTTGTGGTGCCTGAAATGATTCGTCAGTATGACATCTTGGTGAGAGAAGCAAGGAGGACTCACGTAGTAACCAATAGAGTTAGTACCAGAGAACTGTTGCCAGAACATGATGCAGAAACCCAAGAAGAAACGCATCCTGTTCGCAGGAGCAAGGCACTCTTTCCAGGTCACGCCTTCTGTCGCCTGCAATTCCTCCTCGATCGAAGCTCTGATTTCAGCGATCTCCTTGACGATATCGGGATCATTTGGATCCTCTTGTCTCATGTAGGCCAGAGAGTTGGTAGCTTCCTCATATCGTCCTTGCTTCATCAACCATCTTGGACTCTCCTTCAAGAAGAACAATCCAATGAGAAGGAATCCACCAGGAATGAGTTGGATAGCGACGGGGATTCTCCATTGCTTGGTAGAAGGCTTGATGTGCAAAGCCACACCGTAGTTGAGCCAGTAAGCAAAGGTCGAACCAATGACAAGAAACTCTTGGAAGAGTCCAGTGATGCGTCCACGAACAGCAGGAGGGCAATTCTCAGCCACGAACACAGGTGTGATGGAAGACATTCCACCGATACCAAGGCCAGCAATCACACGTCCAGCATAGATCTGTCCAATCTGGTGATGAGCAGAAGTCTGAACCGCAGCACCAATGAGGAAGATAACTGAGAATCCCATGAGAGAGTATCTTCGCCCAAAGCGATCATTCAGGAAAGCGGCGGCGATGGCACCGAAGAAACAACCAGCAGTGAGGAGGGAGACGACGTTCGATGAGATGTGGGCGTTCTTTGCAGAGGCGAAACCGGATGAACCTTCTGGGAGGCCGAAGTCTTTCTTGAAGGAGGTGAGGGCGAGGACTGAGCCCATAACACCAGTATCAAAACCGAATAGCAGTGAGCCCATATAGGCAACGCTGGTTAAAAGATAAACTCTGTAGTTCTAATCCTCGTCAATACCATTTCATAATCAAACACTTTCAACAAGTCCTCACCTTGAAGAACGAGACTTTCCCGACGACTGCCATGATGAATGCTTTTACTGCTGCACTGCCCGATGGGTATTCTCCAGGTCGACTTGACGGGTACTCTTCACGCTCGAAGGAAAACCTCACACCTGGGCTCGCTCTCGACTTAAGTATCTCACACATCCTGTTAAGTAGCCTCCTCCCCACTTCTCTACAATATCGCCATCCGTCTAAGATCTGCAGTGTCAGGACTCGCCCGGACATAATAGGGTTGTTCTAGTGTATTCGGGCCGTTGACTAATTGGTGGAGATACTTTCCCCCAACCCCGGCTGCGGAGCCTCCACATGCATCTCTTCTTTCCACCAATATCGTCTCCAAGATGGACTCAGGGCGCGGTGACACGATGCTGCAATTAACTTGGTTCCGGATAGCTAATTCCACGCTCCACGGGGCTGTTTGTCACTCCAGTTTGGGGTCTCCAATGCTCCATCCATCTCCCGCGGCTTCACGGCACTAACGAGTAACGGCACGACTCTAGTGTATGGGGATGCCCTGCACGGGAACCAATGCTCCACTGGATATCAAATCTCCATCTTTCCTCCAAATTTCAACCATGGAGAAAATATCTCGCGCGCAAACAAATATTCCGAGAAAGCTTAAGCCAATAAGATGAAGGACTTGATTGCGAAAGAGGCTGACTCTGACTCGGGACCTGATCCGTAATCTACGATCTAGGCGCTCGTAAATGGCTGGCATGTCCAGGCTGATAGGACAGCTGAGAAAGCAAGAGTGCGCCTTCCGTCCGGTATCCACTGTACTGGTTTTGTTGGTCGGTCGCGATGCAAACGGTGACGGGGGTTCTCCGTGACTGCATTTTGGCCTGCATTTTCTGTGCTGCAGCTGCAGGACATGTTTCGAGAACTTCGATGCATGTGATATCGTTCGAAACTTTGCGATAACTAGACCTTGCTGTTGGACATGGTAAGGAATAGCCTTCTCAACAAGATTTGCTTTCATCAAGCTTCCATTCAAGAGGAGGCCAGATCTCGAACGATGCCAGAACGAAAATTGAGTTTGAAGTCGCGAGGGTATCCTGGCCCCGTTGACGAAGACAACATTTAACGACAATGATATCGGATCATACCTGCATGAGATAATGCAACGAGGTGGAGAAATCCAATATATAATCAGCGTGGAGCCGGAAAGGACCACTTGTTGCCTCGAGGGTCCTCCAAGCATCGACTCCTTGGAAGTTCCAAACCGACCCAGTTAGGAAGCCAGACCTCTGACTTAAAGACAAGTTGATCGTACCTCCAAGTCAAAATGGTCGCATCTTTCCATTGTGCTCTTCATAAGTAAACGAATTTACATTATTTGTTGCGACGATGCGAAGGGAGAGGAGATTGAGAACAGATTTCGAAGGGGAGAGAACTGTGAACGACGAATCGCGACCTCTCGCCAACATCCAGCATGCCTCACATTCTTTCTATTCATGTTTTAATCATTTTGGGGATTTCTTTACGTTTGATGGATGCTTGCGAACAAATTTTATCCGCGATACTGTAAAGAAAGCTTCCCGAAAAGGCGAGGTTGCCCTCAATCTTTCGAGCAACGAAATCTTAATAATTGCTTCTCTGAAATGTGGTAGGCAGTAAGCAAGCGCTCCTCCCCAACAGGTCCTAATCGCTTCAAGTCTCCCATTCCAAACTTTTTAATTTATTGCCCACTGCTTCTCTTCTCAAATTTTCAACTCCATCTTTGCCCCGCACAAGCTCAGGTAGTCTCTTTCATCTCCGTCATCTCCGGATGTTCAGCACCCGCGCCCTCAATCATGCCTGCCTCGAAGTGAGAATCTGCGCCAGTTCTTTCTCATCGAGTAAATCATAACAGAATTGTCAGGAAACATTTTCAGAAAGCACATATGGTTTCATACATGGCTGCAGAGTGAAGCGTCGGTGAGCGAATTTGTACAACGCCACTTGAGCAAGAGGCGCTGACAACTGCCAAATCATATTTCATCAACGCAGAAGATGGCGCCTTCATGAGATTACCTCTTTGCGACTGAACCAACTTCAGATACACTCTCTGCTGCCTTCGCCATTGTCTTGATGTTCTCCAAGTCTTTACTATCCATGTATCAGTTGAGAGGGCAAAAGGAGTGGTATTGTGATGTCTAATCTGCCCCTCTAGCTAAGTGAGCAACCACTATAGAGACGTACCCTTTTCTACTAGCTCAATGCATATGCACTCGGGAAAACAGGGGTTCTCGTGCTCCGACTGGCTCAAATTGAGAGTAAATTGAGAGTGCGTAATACGCACCTCTTATTAAGTAGTACTTTAGTCGCACGCATCCAGTTTTATTAGTTGATATATTAATTTCGATTATTATTTTATATAATTAAAAAATTATATATATAATATGTATATAATATATAATTTTATTATTTATATATATTTAAATTTTTTATTTAATCAATTATTATTTTTATTTATATTTATACGTATTTTTTTATATAATAATTATTTATAATTATTTGTTTTTTTATTTTAATTTTAATATTTTTTTTAAAAAATAATTATTACGTATTTTATATTAATTAATCAGAGACACGTACCTTAGTCAGCAGCTAAGACACACTCTGAGTCAATATAAGCACTAACGTAGAGGTGCGTGTCACGCACCCTCAATTTACCCTCAATTTGAGCCAGTCGGAGCACGAGAACCCCTGTTTTCCCGAGTGCATATGCATTGAGCTAGTAGAAAAGGGTACGTCTCTATAGTTGTTGCTCTCGAATGCACGATTTAACATGCAATGACTAATACGGGCGCACTTAGCTCAGCCATTGGGCACTAATAAGGCTCCAAGGGTCAACAGGAACTACGAGACAGGCAGTAGATATAACCGCATTAAGACCTGCAAATCCACTCTAAACATGAGCCATTTGTTCCCTAACATTAACTAACATAGGTACATAGTATACCTACTTACCAACGCGCGGATCTAGTCCAAATTTGCCAGAAATCATAGCCCCGACCATGCCTGTCGTGGTGCTCTCACGACCCCGAACTAAAGGTGAAGCGGCGCGCAATGATGCAAAGCTTGCTTCGGAGGAGATCGTCCAGGCATATTTATACCATGATTTCTTACGATTTATTCTCTCTTTTTATGATCCAAATAGGCCCAGCTTCGAAGAGCAGGACCGCTTGTCGGATGATGCTGGGGAACCCACGATTGTATTAACGAAGGTCAGTGCAGATGATCCTCTGATATACTCGGTGGACACCTCTGCGAAAAAGTCCAGGTCCAGTACTGGTTGTGCAAACTCAATTGTCCGAGTGAGTATGTGGATGGGGGATCCTCATTTTTGCCTGATGGACTCAAGGATGGGTTTTTTGTCGCAAATTGCTCAGGTGTGCATTCAATCCAAAATCAAACGGTGCAACAATGAGGGATGCAAGCAGTCGAAGCAAAAGCTCTCGGAGACAGCTCCCCAGTGCGACTGGATTGCCTTTAGGGACTGGGCAGTTACAGCCATGTCCTGTCAAGCTTCTATGAGTCAGGAGCAGAAGAAGTCCCGAGCCCACACGCACATAGCGTACGTGGTTAACACATGTTGCATGATCTTGAAGCGTTGCACAAACGAGAAGAATGTCCGCTTGCATTTCCGCCCCTTCCTCGACGGATACAAACAGAAACGCATCGATCTGGCTGATGTTTCGAACGTCATTTATTGGATGGTCAGGATCCAGACTGAAATTGGCATTGGTCCAAGTGCGTTTGGGCGTTGGGACCACGGGGTTCTGCCAGAGGAAGTTTCACTGCCGGCAATCGCCAAGGCATCGATGGCAATTGAGGATATGGGCCTTTGCAAGTACCGTGTCTGGAGTCTGGTCAACGTCAGTGAGCGCAAACAGAGCGACTTGCCAGACATCGTTGCAGCTGTGAGCCATTACAAACGGTCTCTCCAGCACAAAGGCCACGAGGTGTGCACTCCCAGCAAATGCCAGTGGTCGCAGATGGACACCTCTTCGGTCAATCAGCTTCACAAATTCCCATGCAAGGCGGCCGGTATTCGCGATCCTTCGCCAGACCAGCTTTGCCAGCAGTCTGAGTTCCCCGTCGCCCTACTTGAGACGGCGCTGGAGCTTGGGGGAAGCATGGCCTGGTTGTGCAACTCCTCTTCGACCCATGCTCTCAGCAGTCGGAGGGATCCATACATCGCCATTTCTCACGTCTGGTCCGACGGAACGGGTGTCGGAATCAAAAACGCTGGCATCGTCAATAGCTGCCTGTCCAATTTTTTTGCCTCCATCGCGCGCAGATTGGACTGCAAGGCAGTGTGGTGGGACGCACTGTCTATCCCCGTCGAGCCCAAGGCGCGGACTAAGGCCCTCAGCCTGCTGCACGGGAATTATGCCAATGCAGCGTACACGGTTGTTCACGACCTGTACTTGCTTAACTTCGAGTGGCGCGACGATGGAAGCCCCTGCCTCGCGCTTATCCTCTCGTCGTGGTTTACCCGCGGCTGGACGGCGCTGGAGCTGGCTATGTCGAACCGTGTGAAAGTGCTGTTCAAAGGCCCGACCGACAGTGAGCCCCTCATCAAGGACTTAGATGACGATATCCTCGCCAAGGGGCCGGCTTTTGCTTCCCGGGCCCACTGGCTGGCTACCTCGCTGATCCAACGCCTGCGCCAGCGCGTAGACCATGTTGGGGACCTTCTAGCCATCCTATCCGCGCGAAGCACATCCTACGTGCGTGATCGTACCATCATTGCCGGACTGCTGGCCGGGGTGCCCGGGTGCGACTTCGATGCAGGAGAGAGCACCATCACTAAGTCCATTCTCGAATATCTCGGCAGGATCCCGTACAGTTGTCTCCTGCACGGCAAAGCGACCATGCGCGAACAGGGAGGCTACTCGTGGTGCGCTGCCACCCTGGACGACATGCCCGTAGACTTGTCTGAGGATCTTATGGGCGGTCTCTATGCGAAAGACGACGCTTTGCTGGAAATCGACGAAAATGGCGCCGTTAACGGTGAGTGGTGGTGTCGACCGATCGAGGGCTCCGAGCTGAAAAGGGGAAAGATTAAGCCGTATGGAAATGACCTTGCCGCGGCAGTCAAGATCAGCAATGCACTTCGTCACTACAAGAACTGCCTTCTGCTGAGACCTTATGACGACCCGGGACACGGTTCTACTGCCCTTTTAGTCATGCCTTTCAGCGTGCTGCAAAATGGGCCAGGCTATCGAATCGAACCTAGCCTTGGGTTGTTATATGGGCCCAAAGCTGCTGTGAAGTGTCATTACATTGGAGCTGTCGTCGAGCATCACGGCAAGAAACGCCTGCATCTTCAGACCGACAGTCAATGGAACTGGTGCATGTTCCAGATAGGTGGGAAGCACAGTGGCGAGCCCGCGATATTGGCCCAGACGGTGGTGGAAACTGCATATGAATTAGAGGGCTGGGGTAAACCTCAACCCAAACATCAACGGGGACAGGGAGATTCAGACAATCTGCTAGCTTACTCGCTCGGTTCTGACGACGACGATGATGCCGGCAAATACAAATCAACAAATTGGTACCAGAAGGAGACTACGCAGCCTTACCGGCCACTCAAATTGGTTGACGATATAGATGGTCCAACTTTTGATAAGCATCAGTCATTTCTTCTTCTCGATGCAGTCAAGTGGGGAAAACCCCATGCAGCAACATATCTTGTTAAGCAAGGCGCGACGCTTGCTGACATGCACAAGAGAGATCTGGTTGAGCAACTTGGGGGGCCGGCTGAAACCGTCTTTAACAATATCAAGCTCCTGGGTGATAGTTACGCTAAGAACAACAAATTGGAGATCGCCAAGGAAATGTATATGGAAGCCGTCAAGGGCTACGATAAATTAGTCGCAAGCGGGACCGTCATTCAGGACCCTTTGAAAATTCTAGATGCAAAGTACGTCTTGGGAAGCCTCTACATGAAAATTGCAAGACAAGAGCATCTTGAAGGCGCAGAAACGTCCGGAGACGTTGGGAAGGGCATTGAATTGGCGGAAGGCCTATTCAACAAAGTTTTGGAGGGGTTTGAAAAAAACAGGACACCCAAGAAGAAAGGGCAGGCCGAGGCCCAGTCCAAGTCTAAACTGGACACTGGAAGTCGAGATGGCACGTCATTCAAGCTTGAGATGGATACTATCGCGGACCTGACGCTTCTGTACGTGGAAAAATACAGGTTAAAGGATGCTGGTGCGACTTTCAAGAGGGCCATAGTGAGATTGGGAAAGGAGTCCCCGAAAGAGATCGAGGCCTTTGCCGAAGAATTGGAGAATCGGAACATTACAGCTTTCTTGATAAAGAGAGGGCGCGATGAACACGCGGCGGATATCTACCAGAAGGCGCTGAGAAGACTCGACAGAGCATTCAAGAAGAGCCATCTGATATCCATGATGGTTACTCTAAGCCTGGGGATTAATCAGCGGAATCAGGGTAATTTCCGGGACGCGGAAGACATGCTAAGGCGCGCCGTGATTGGGTTCGATCAAATCCTAGGTTTGCCTGACAAGAAGCAAAACAACACATCTAGACCCGGGCTTGAGAGCACCATGACTCTACTGGCTCTTTATCACCTCGGCAGCCTCTTGACTCGCCTTTACAGGTGCAGTGAGGCGACGGAGGTACTGGAGAGGGCTAGGTCGGGATTCAAGAAAAGGCTAGGGCAAAATAACACCCTGACACTAGCAACAATGGTTGCCCTGGGAGAAAACTACTTAGCCAATCGCAATCCGCAATCCGACGAAGCCGGGAATCTTTTCCGCACGGTAGCAGGTAGCCCCAAAATACCGGGTGGTGTGTGGCCTCGTTTGCAACTCAGGGCCAGGCTTGGGCTTTCCCAAGGCTATTATTTGAAGGGGAAAGAAGCACAGTTAGATGGGCAAGAGAAATTATGGCAAGATACTGAAGAAACTTTGCGAGACGCCAAGTTAATCAAGAATGCTGCTTCGCACGATCTGGACGAATGCAATGTTCTTCTTTTCTTAGCCAAGCTCTACGAAGCGCAGGAAAAGTTCAAACGTGCCGCAGAAAAATTAAAATTATGCCTCGATGGTTTCAAGGAGCTGGATGGACCGGAAAGCGTTACCTACTTGCGGGCATTGAAGAAGTTGGGCGGTCTCTACGAGAAGCTCGAGAGGCGGGGAGAAGCCGAGACAATGCTCCAGGAAGCTTTGAAAGGTTTCACGACAAAGCTGGGGGCTTTGCACGTCGACACTCTCGATACAGAGTTAGACCTAGGGAATATCTACTTGGCTCGCAAGAAAATAGACGCCGCCGAAGCATCGTGCTACCGTGCGCATCAGGGCCTTGAGAAAACAAGAGGCCCGAACTCCGGGTGGACAAGTTTAGCCATGCAGAGTCTGGGCCACGTGTATATGGAGAAGGGCAAATTTACTAAAGCCCAAGACTCGTACTTTAAAGCGTACAAAGGGTTCAGAAACTCGAAAGGGAAGGGAACGACTACGGCCTTAGCGCAAGTGGACTACGCAAAAGCATGCGCCGTGCTCGGGGACGAAGAAAATCTCGGAAAGGCAGAGCAGATTTTTGAGCAGGCAGTCAGTCGCTTTACTGAAAGCAAAGGGGCCAGTCATGCCCTTACTCTTGATGCGCAGCTCAGGCTTGGGTGGGTGTATATGAAGCAAAGGGACTTTGCGAGAGCTAAGCCACAGATCCAAGGCGTGATTGACGGGTACTCCAAGCTCAAGCTTAGTTCGAAGTCAACAGCCATGTCTGAGGCCAAACTCCTCCTTGCACACGTTATGTTTAAACAGTCACAGGAGTCTGATGATATCGACTTGAATGAGATCGAAAGCCTGATTAAGGAGGCACGGGACGACCTGATCCGCGTGCGTGGGGAATCCGCCATAATGTCCCTGGATGCGTCTGCTCTGCTTGGCGAGCTCTACTTGACAGGCAAAGTAGGCGGGAAGAAGGCGGAAGGAGAGAAAATTCTTAACAAGGCACTGGAGTCAAACTTGTCGCCGGGCCATCCAACGGCCATCCGCATTATGGATCTTCTACTTCTTCACCTTCATGATACCAAGAGAGTCGAAGAATTCAAGACGCTGAATAGCCGTAAGATGGAGCAGTTAAATGCTGCCCATGGGGCCGAAAATGCCGCCATAATTTTTTCGATGACGAACCCCCTCTCTAAGCGTACGGGGGCTGACAAGGTGGCCATACAAATCCTTGAAGAGTAATTTGTGTTGAGATGGCATTCTGGCACGTGATGAAGCTAAGGATAAAACTCTGTTTTCGAGCTTTTGTAGAAATCAATCAATAACTCACCTTTTTGCCTACCATCGAAAAATCGCTCTCAACAATTTGGTGATTAAAACCATCGAAAGTATGGATGATTTGTTTGGTTCTGGTTAGGGCCTCTAGTCTTCGAATGACAACGACTGTAATGATCAGGAAGCCCAAGTGTTGGAATCACGTGCAGGCACCTTATAGGCTAGTGACGTAGCTAGCAGGGGGAGCTCGCACATATACGTATCTCACGGCTGAAGAACTTCCTTTTTTAGCTATCAGTCTTTGTATTTACATACCCCTTCGCCGGGGACTCGCTGAATATACGCTTGTTTGGTCACGTAATTGTGACCAGGCTATTCTTCTCTCGCTCTAGTTTACCCCACAATCACTTTCTGCCACCTTTCTCCGCATGCTCTTCTTTGATTGCACATCACGTGTCTCCGATCTAGCTCGTAAGCGCAAATGGCTCTTAAGAGCGTTGCTCTTGAGACTGCTTTACTCGTATGGACTGATTGATGGTGAGAGTAATTCTATTGGCTGAAAAATCTTAAGTCGGTACTCGGGTTCCCGGTTAAATTCCCACCCCACCAAAATTCCCACTTTTTTCTTTATACCTATAACAGTCCTCACCGCAAGATGTACTACGGTCTCAGCGCAGTAAGTCTTGTCTGGAAAGTCTGTGTGTATTGGTGCGTCTGAAGAGAGAAGGTCTCAAGAGAGAGAAACTATCTAAGGTAGGATGCTAAGCTAAACTAGTGCTGGTCCACGTGACCACCCCAACAATACCCCACTACACTCAAATTCGAATAAAATGCCCAACTTACATCGTGTACCGGAGGCAATTGCTGATTTAGAGACCCAAGAGATCCCTAATATTAGTGCAATAGTTGAAAAGTATGGCCTTGAACGTACGACGCTAGGAAAGCGATGGGCAGGCAAAACTACCTCCATGGAAGAGTGTATCTCTGTGCACCGGCAGTGTCTTACCAACTCCCAGGAGAAGTGCCTAATACAGCTTATAAACAAGCTTACCGAGCGAAGAATGCCTCCGACTACAGCAATTGTCAGAAACCTCGCAGAGGAGATCAGGGGATGTCCTGTAGGGAAGAACTGGACCGCGTCCTTTGTAGGGCGGCACAAGCACGAGTTAAAAAGTCTGTACCTGAGGGGCATAGACAACAAGTGTGCTAAGGGGGAATATCCGCCTACATACGAGCTGTTTTATCAATTGGTTGAGTGCTATTTCGCGTTGCTTTGATTATTATATAGTCTTGAACCCCGCTAACCGCTCTTTTATAACAGCTTAAAGAAGCTATTGAAGAATATAATATCACGGCGGATAATATATGGAACGTTGATGAGAAGGAATTCTTAATTAGAATAGGGTTACAATGCGTAGAATTATGTCCCGGGAGGCGTACGAGCAAGGCAGATCCCGACAGTCTGTCCAGGACGGAAACCGCGAGTTCATTACTCTTATCGCATGCGTTTCGGCCCTAGGCAAAACGATCCCACCGACTTTACTGTACAAAGGGAAGTCCAGGGACCTTCAGAACACGTGGGTAGACGATTTAGAAGAGCAAGACGACTTATTCTTTGGAGCTACAGAGAATGGGTGGACAAACGATGCGTACGGCCTGAAATGGCTACAGGAGGTTTTTGAACCAAGAACTCGACCTAGTAGACAGACAACTAAGCGTCTCTTAATTGTTGATGGCCACTCTAGTCATGTCAATCTACGGTTCATCGAATGGGGGAATAACCATGGTATAATTACCTTGATTTTACCACCTCACGCAACCCACCGACTTCAGCCTCTCGACGTCAACTGCTTTCTTCCCTTGGCTACAAAATACCAAGTCTACCTAGACAAATGGCTTCATAGATCTCTTGGTCAAGTCAGCATGTCAAAGCGTAATTTCTATGAGATATTTCGCCCAGCTTGGCTAGAATCGTTTATTTCAGAGAACATCATAGGAGGGTTCAGAAAGACTGGCATTTTTCCATTTGCACCACCTATCGTACTCGACGCAATCACTAGTAGGCCAGAGACTCCTCCTGAAGCTCAAGAAGGCCCTGCACAACCAATTCCTACTCCAATGACCTCTAAATCGATTCGCCGGGCTCAAAAACAGTACAAAGCTAACCCTACGAAAGCCAACCTTGACGTCATCCTTAAGTCGCAAGAACGACTTGCTGCACAACACGAGGTCGATAAACACTTACAGTCTGGCTTACTAGAGACCCTAAAGGCTGAAAAGAAGCGAAGACAGCGTGGGAAGAAGTTGAATTTACTCGGTTAGGAGGACACCGGGGCCCAGCTATTCCATTCTTCTAGGGTGCGTACTGCTCTTGCCTATGAGGCAGAGAAAAACGCGAAAGCGGCAGCAGAAAAGGCTGATAAGGAGGCTAAGAAGGCACAGGGGCAAGAAAACAAGCGTAGGAAGGAGCAGGAGGCTGAAGAGAAGGCTTTACAGCGTCAGGTAGAGAAGGATTTGAAGGCTCAGGCGGCGGCTGAAAAGCAAGCTGCAAAGGACACTAAAAAGACGCAACCAAAGCTGCCGAAGAAGAACCAAAAGAAGTCTGATATTGTGAAATTGCCATTAAAGAAGATTTTTAATTGTTCTACGAAGGCAGTAACGTTTGCGGAGGAGGTTGAAGTAGTGGCAGAAGCGGAGGGGTCTAAAACCGGCCGAACAAAGACTCGGGAGATTAGATTACCTGAGCGCTTCAAAAGGTAATACTATTAATGTTTAATATCGTACATTGACTACTGATCTAACTGTAATTCAATTCGTGCAAAGAAATAATTTGTGGTTATTTAATTATAAGCATTTTAATTATCTTATTCTTGATCAGGGATGTGGGAATTTTGGTGGGGTGGGAATTTAACCGGGAACCCGAGTACCCCGAATCCCTGCAAACCCGCAAACCCTTGGTCTCAACACCCCTTGGATGTAGTTACCTTGGCCTCAATCACCTTGGCTGCAATCCCCTTGTTGGCATGTCCTGGCGTAAAATGACACAGAAAATTTGTAGAGGGCTCATCTCAAAGTTCCAAAGAAAGAACTGTGAGTTTAGGTGAATGGAAACTTAAATGAGCAAGGGCTGTTTAACCTAGCTACCTCGACCTGGCTACCTCGACCTGGCTGCGTCGGCCTGCTTGGATGCCCACCCCTCGACAGACCGCCCACAAATTCCGAAGCACAGGTAAGAGTTGCGGCCATTGCTCCCGGCAGGAGTCCCTACACAGGCACCCCGACTTGTCTACGTAGGCACGGGTACCTTTGTAGGCCCGAGACGTTCTAATCGATACACTTTAATTAGCTCTTTATACAGGCACTCCTAATAAGCGAAACTTAGTCTCCAAAGACCGATTTACCAACGCTTTTTAAATAAGAAATTATAAAACTAAATTTTATTATTTAAATTTTAATATTTATATAAATAAAAATTATATTATATTATTATAATTAATAAATTTTAATAAAAAACCGTATAAAATTTAATTTAAATAATTTTTTAAAAGTTTTATTTATTAAAAATATTTGTATAAAATTTAAATTTATTAAATTAATTTAAATTAAAATAATAAATTTTACGTTTAAAATGTTTAAATTAATTAAAATATGTAAATTTAAAATATTATATATTAATTATTTTATCAAATTTAAACTTTTAAAAATAATACGATTTAAAGTATTTTTAAATTAATAAATAAAAGTTTCGTAAAATAAAACGTATATCGAAATGTTTTAAAATTAAAATATTAAAAAAAAGTTCGAAATTTTAATTAAATCGATATTTAAAATTATATTAACGTATTTTTAATAAAAAATATTAAAATTTTTATAATAGTTTTTTTTAATATAAAAAATTTTATATATAAAATTTAAAATAATTTAATTTTAAATTTATTAAATATTTTATATTTTAAATATTTAAAATTCGTTTAAAAAAATAAATTATTATTTAATTAATTTAATTAAACGATTTTAATTTAAATTTAATAAAATCGATAAACGACGATTTAAATTAAAATTATTATTTATTTCTTATATTATTAAAAATATAATAAAAATATATTTAATGAATTAAATTTTTTTTAATAATTTATAAATTAAAAAATTCGTTTAAAATAATTAAATATAATAATATTTAAAATAAAAAATTTAAAATTTTTTTTTTTAATATTATAATTAAAATTAAAATTATTTTATTAATATTTAATAATATATTTATTTTTATTTAATTAATATTACGTTTATTAAAATCGCTTTTTAAAATTATATAAAAAAAAAATTTTTTATAATTTTAATTATTTTTATATATAAATTTTAAGTTTAATACGCTTTTATATTATACGAATAGTTTTATTTAAATTTATTTTATAAAATCTCGTTCAAGCATTAAAAAATATTATTATTATTATTAACGCACTTTTAACGACTTTAACACACAATTTGCTACTTTAAATCTTGCCAATTCTTCCGCTACAGATTCGAATAAGTCAAAAGCAACCGAATCCGTGCATTATTTCCGTGAAGAGCCCCTGCCATATTATCAAGTCAAGGATACTTGTGCGAGTCGAGAATTCAAAACTGCTGAGGGATAGTAAAAAAGGAAACATCCATACGAAGCCTTCACGAACCTCATGTCAAAAGTTTCCTGGCTTTCGAAAATCGTCTCAATTCCTATTTGCCCGCAACACCACTCTCCTATGAAATTTGGACATTGCAACTACCTGATCTTGAAATCGACGTTTCTCGAAATCCTTGCCTCGAGCCCAAGTCCCTGAGAAAAGCAGGAGGGACACGAAAGCGAAAACGTCAGGACGCGGAGACTAAACAATCGGCTCCAAAGGAAACTGGTACGATCGCGGCTGCAAAGTCAAAACATTTGCACTAGAAGTACCAAAGCGCCGACGCGGACGCCCTTCAAAAAATGCAGACCCCAAATCACAGGGCAATGTCGCACAACCAATACCCGTAACATTTTGTGATCCCGTAGCAGCTCCTGGATTTTTTCATGGCCCAGTGCCTCAATATAACGGCTTCTCGACTGCGGGGCAACACGAGCAAATGCCTCAAAACAATGGACTCGGAGGCAATGCTGTATGTTCAGGAAATGCGCCGTTGCCGCCTAACGCGCCAATGTTGAATAACCACTTCTACTTAGCTCCAGCCCAGCAACAACATCTACGATATCAGGAGATGTTGGCGAAGTCTGAACTGCGATGGAGAGATTGAAAATAGCGATTTCGGTAAGTGGTGATTCTCTTTTTCTTTCTTGGGTGAGGGGATGGTTTGATGGTTGAAGTTTTTGGAGAATTGGAGGAGATAGGTTGGCTAACAATTCCCTTTTCTAAGGGACTGAAGATGATTTTGTGTGTTGGCGGTGTATTCCCTATTTTTGAATTTGTAGTTGGGTGAAGGAGGGGGGGGGGGAGTGTTTGAGCTAAGTTGGAGGGTAGTGGGAAAAGGAAAAAGAATTGGTATCCAAATCTTTGGAATGCAGCGACTTAGAGAGGGTATGATTCTGATTCATTGTGCATGGGTATCTTGGTATGGCTTGGAGACTTGGAAAGCAAAGGTGTTGTGTTGGTTCCTAGTCCCAGGATGGCCTTCTGGGTCTTCTGGGTATTTTTGAGCGGAAAGAAAGATGTTGGTTCCATGACAGGGTGGGAGGTGTTAAAGCGAGACGGTGTCGAGGTATTTTAATTTTGGTACATAGCGGGTCGGGGTGGAAATTGATATCTCATGCAGAGCGCTGGGCTGGAATGGGATGGGATGGTTTTGTCGTATTGGTTTAGGTCATCGTTAGCATCAGCGAAATAGAAAGCGATAAATGCTATAGATATTTTCTGGATCGAATAAGAAGGAAATCGAGCGATTGTTTGGATTTGTTTGGATTTGAAACGTTTATACGGAGTCCCTTTGAGCTGAGCTGTATAATTTAGATCTATTGATGAGGATGACTGATTGGAGATATTTGAGGTTGAGATAGCACCAGTAGCTTCATGCTATGTAGGGAAACAAAATAAAGAAATCGAGGGTCTTTATCGCCTGGAGGTAAAATGATCACTTTCTTACGGGTATAGAAGGTTTTTGGAAGCTATTATCGCTTTCGTGTCTCGATGGTACCTGTTAGTACTGTTTTTCTTCGAAAGTAGTCAATGGTTTTCTCTGCTCTGGTTGTTGTTTATCCAGAATAATTGCCTCCATCTGCGTGGTCGCCAAGCCATGGCACACGTGACCCCTCGCCGTTTTTTGCCCTTTGTTTTATTCCTCAGAGACCCGGCTGGTCACTCCACCTTTACCCCTGGCCTGCAGTCTGCAGGCATCCTGTTTTGGTTTAGTGGAATCCCCCCATCAGGCATAAGTGCAGCCTCCTCGTTTGGGCGTCGATCATGCCTTCATACTTCTTTCTTCAACCACCACCACTGGTGTACTATCACCAGGAGCCTCGATCACCGATCGCGCATTCGCCGTCTCAACCATTGAATGTGACTTGAAATGGATCCGCTCACGGCTTTTGGGTTGACATGCAACGTAATCCAAGTCATCAGCTTTGGGCACGAGGCTCTATCTCTGTGCAAGCGAGTCTGTCGGGATGGGTCTCCAGAGCCTGATCTTGCATATAACTCAACCCACCTGCAAACCTTATCCAAGAAGTTAGTGGAGTCGCTCGACGAAGCTCGAACTTCCAAGAAACTTAGCAAGGAGCAACGCGATCTGCAGGATATTGCCTCCAAGTTGATGAATGTCACGACACAGCTGAACAAGCTCATAGAAGAAGTCACTGTGGATGGGGCTCCCAGCCGCCGGAAGGGTGCCGCGAATACGATGAAGTATCTTTTTCGGTACAAAGGAAAAATTCAGTCTCTCGAAAAGACGATAGCCAGTTTTCAGAACACACTGAACTCTGAGATCTTGGTGCATCTGTGGTAAGATTCTTGATTTCTAAATTCCTGATTGTAAGAGAGCAAAATATGATTGGGATGAGATCTCTCTCAGCGTCACATTCAGGATAAAGCTAATTCCTCCCAAGCTCAACCAACGAGGCAAGCGCCCTCGAATCCCGGAAAGACTTTCGAAGCTCGACCAGAGTCTTCAGCACTTCATTAAGCAATATGCGCGTGGAAATCGAAAGCTCACTGCTCTCATCCTACAAGGGACAGAGTTAGTCAAAGAACACGTCTCCGCCGAATCTGCTAAAACTCGAAATCAATTAGCAGCAAACCTTCAGGACCTGCATCTGAACGCATCCGCTGCTGAGCGATATAAGCGCTTCTTGGACAGTTTGAAGTACAGTGAAATGAATGCTCGTCGCAGTGCCATCACTATATCCCAAGAGGAAACTTTTCGCTGGATTTTCGATGAATCACTCAAAGGTCCTTGGAGTAGTTTCCTTCACTGGTTGAAATCAGTCGACAAAGATTTCTACTGGATGAGTGGCAAAGCTGGAAGCGGGAAAAGCACATTGATGAAGTACGTCATCGACAACGATGAAACTAAGAAGATCCTGTTGGAACGAAACCCGAATACCGCCATCGTATCATTCTTTTTCTGGAACTCTGGTTCAAATATGCAGCGTAGCATCGCTGGCATGCTTCTCTCATTGTTGTATCAACTCTTGAGGGAGAATATGACAAGCGTGGTCGAGCCAGTCTTGAGCGCGGTTTCGGTATTACCGGTATTATTCAGTGAGGATTTTCCGGGTTAAATAACCGGTGAGGATATAAATTTCGAGAAGAAAAAAAACGGTTTTGATTGAATATTCAGAAATACCGGTTTTTGGAAGGAGAAATGAGGATATATTATACAATAAAAGGATCATTTTGAGCAGCGCTAGGGACAATAGGAATAAAGACTGTAAGCGGGATAATATTTCCATCCTCATCAAAGAAAATCTTTTTCTCATCATCGGCTTCGATTAAGAACCCCCAGCTTCTCAAATACAGTACGTATCGCACGTTTTCACTAGATATTTTTGTTCGTCGCTTTGAGATTAGAAGGCCAGCGTAATTGAACGCGCGTTCGGAGGGAGCGGAGGTTGCAGGGATGGCGAGGAAGTCGCGGACTATTTGACAAATAATAGGATATTCGTAAGTTTTGTTGAGCAAGTAATTTTTCATTTTTTCGTGAGTGATCTTGATATCAAGAACGGGCTCTTTAAACCACCGTTCAAGCTCAGTATTGGCGATAACCAGAGACTTTTTAGCGCGTTGAGCAGCGACGTGTTCTGTGTAGTCGTAATGTGGATTGTTCTTCCAATCTTCGTTGCTTTCTTCGATAGGAGAAAGAGTTCGTTGATCTTGCGCGATACGCTGGCGCTTTGCTTTTTGCTCTCGCTCTCGTACAACTGTAGCGATCGCGACAGATTTACGTCTGTACTGATTGTAAACGTGCTCAAAGTGTACTTTCGCCCTTTTATATTGCGTCGCGTTGACTCCACCCTCGTTATCGTATATATAGAAAACGTAATTAAGTTTGTATCGAGGGTCGCAGATTAGAGCAACAAAAGAATGACGTGTTGCGAGAGACTTTTTATAGTATTCTTCGAGGATTTTATAATTAGTAGTAGCGGTAGATTGAAAGAACGGTTTATCGTTTTGAGTTTGGAAAATTCGCAATTGTCGTAACATATAGAAATAATCGAGAATTGTATTGTGAAGAGTTGAATACTTCTCGACTTAAACTTAAATCGTAGGTCGTCGAAAAATATTAAAGAAGATCGCGATCTGCTTTAGTATAGTCTAATTTTTATCAATTAGCGTTAAGTGCTTACGAATAGACGCGTCCCATTCCTGGAATTGTAGTACGGCTCGTGAAAGCTTCTCCATTTTGATTAAAGTTTTGATTAGTTTGTTAATAGAATTCCAACGAACAAGTATATCGTTGAAAAGTTCGTTGAAAAAAATACTTAAACTCTCGCACATCCTTTTGAGCTTTTGACGTGGTAATTTCCTACCTTTGAAAATAAAAACGAGACAACGAAAGATAAAGAGAACAGGATGCCTACCGCCATCAATAGAACTTATTACTCTTTTTATAATTCAAGTATAATGTAAACGACGTGCGTTAAGTTCAGATTTGATAACTGCAAAAACTAGAAAATGTTAAAGTATATTTTTACTTACTTTAAATGTCCAATATGATTTATAATATTAAAACGAGTCGAGCGAAGTTGAGCGCGTCTTATTGCAATGTTTGATCTACTATATTCCCATACAAATTGTATGGCAAGAAATAGATTCGACATTGAAAAAAGACAAATTCCACGTATTTGCTTAAATCGCAATATTATAAATATGCGCACAGCAGCGAACGTCTCCTTCAAAGCGATTAAATCGTAGAAAGTTAAACGCTTTATCTACTTTTTCCATCTCTTCGTATCTCTCCTCGACGATAATCTCAAACTCTTCAAGCATTATATTATTAAGAACAGCGTTATCTCGAGTAATGGCGATAATAGCGTAAATAATATTAAATCGGTTTGTAACTACTAAAAGTTTCTCGCAGAGATATTTTCCACTATGAAAAGCTTTTTTAAATTCAATAATATTTAAAAAAATAGAAATATGCTCTTCTACCTTCGTAATAATATGCCCTATCACAGTAGAATAGTCCAGTTTATTGTTTCCAGACTACTTATCCGTTGTAAGAGAGACGCGTCTACTAGATTCCATATGTACTTGAAAGATATTATATTGTTTCTCCTCTCCTACTTCGTATCGTGCCTTCAAATCGCTTATTAATAGCTTGCGAGAGATCTGCTTCGTCGTAGAAAAAAGGAATTTGATCAAAGCTCGTATTTCTAATTGGTCGACGATAGAGAAGGATAAATTGTTTTTGACGATCTATTCGAGTAGTAGAGAGCGATATTGTTCGTTATGGGTTTGATCGGACTCGGGTTTCTGGAAATGAAACTTTTTGCTAGCTCTCTTTATTCTGAACTGTTCATCGGCTTTTTTTTGGTTTAAAGGGATTGCTGGATAATGCTTTTGATAGTGGCTTTTGTAGTTATTCGTTTTTGTCAAAGAACGGTTGATGAGTTTAGACTCGTAAGTCGTATATCCTGGCTGGGAACATGTTACAATCATCATACAGTGATTAGACTCATAGACGGAGCGATTGTAGAGAGGGTGTAAACCTTTGAAGAGAAACGCGTTCGTAGGTTTAAAAGGAGGGACTCTCTTCTTAGGGCGGTTGTGAGGTGGTAATGTAGGTGCATTTTGATTAGAAGAAGTGGGAGTTCTGTTTTGCTTCGAAGAGGTCTGGAAAGGCTCTCGGGGGTGCAGTTCTCTTCTAGGAAGGCCAGAAAAAGTGATGGGAGGTTGTCGGGACATATTTGATTCGTTTTTAGATGGAATAAAGGCTGTAGATGGGCTGTAGGTGGTGGTGTTGATGATGATGATTCTTTATGGTGCTGCTGTTTGTGCGAGATTCTATTTAGAGCTAAAGAGCAACCGAGCAATTCTATTGGCTGCGGGGCCGGACTTACAATTTTACGAGTCACCTGACTGAATATTCAGGTAATTATTCAAATACCGTTAAATTATTGAATAACCATTCATTCAACGGGTAAAGAATAAGTTATTTATTCAGTATGGTCACGGTTTTTACCGGAAATACCGTGCCCAAGACTGGGCCGAGCTGTTGCAAGAAGATTCCGCGTTTTCGCACAAAGAATCAGTATTCGACTGGTCTCGGGAAGAATTGAGGGAGGCCATCTTGAGAGTCTTTTCAAATAGAAAGTACTCATACTGCTTGTTCATTGATGGCTTGGATGAAGTTGAACATACGGAAGGGCAGGCAGAGCTTGTTCGAATACTTGACATGTTTCGATGCCAGGCGCCGAACGTGAAGCTCTGCGTGTCAAGTCGACCAGAACCGACCTTGCATGAGTTCTTCAAACCATACCCCAAGCTCAGGTTACAGGATTTGACGAAAGAGGATATTCGCCGATATGTAACTGACGTTCTGGGTCCTTTCGAGAAAGTCTTGAAGAGCGGCAAAGACGAATCGAGGATTTCCCTCATTGATGAGATATCCTCCAAAGCTGATGGTGTCTTTCTCTGGGCAAGACTTGTTACTAAAAGTCTTCAAACGGGAATCACAAATGCAGACGACTGGGATACACTGATGAAACGTGTAAACGGCCTTCCAAGGGATATCGATCAACTCTACAACCTCATGTGGTCCCGACTTAACCAGGATCAAGAAATTCAAGACGTTTATCGTTCTGAAGCGGCGTTCTATTTCCAGTTTATTTTGAAGGCACTAGAAAGACGCGATTCACTTCCAATCACCCTCTTCGACTTAATGGTTGCATCTGAGAAGTCACTGGATGATCTAGTGGTGGATGAGGAGGAGATTGAGCTCGTTAAGTTGTGCAGAGTTATTGAGAAGCGTGTGACAGTTCGATGCGCCGGGCTCTTGGAAGTTGTTTGGTCCTCCGAATCTGGGGGAATACCCTGGGACAAGATGCTTGCAGTTGGGGAAAGCGGCCAGGGCACGAACCTCTCGAAGGTCAGAGACCTTGCGACAAAAACGACAGTTACATTCATTCATCGGTCTGCTCAGCAGTTCCTCCGGGAAACCGACGCAGGCAAGCAAATGTTGAGTTACAGCTCCAAATCAGACGAAGAATGCTTGAGCGACCTGGTCAGAGCCACCATGGCTTCCGCACTCTTATCCAGGTCGAGTCCCAAACCAGGAACCGTAGACTGGGGGGAGACAGCAAGCACTTCAAGCCATTCCGAACTCATAATGCAACTTTTTGTTTCAATCAAGGAGGTTCTATCGGAGCAAATGGAGTTCAGGCTACTTGATTTATATCGAAAAATGGTTCAAAGCACGGGCGCTTCTGCCGCTTTCTTTTATTTGACTGCCCGGTTTGGTCGCTATGCGTATACCCGCAACCGTGTCGAGCAACTGGAGTCCCAATACGGTCGCCTCCCTACCGAGACTACAACACTTCTGTATTCTGCATCTTCTTGGTTTTGGCGTTGGACATACCATTTTGGTGTCGGGGAGGATAAGATAGCTCCGGGGAAGAACGAACTGATTTCCTGGCTTCTGGAAAATGACGCTGACCCGAATCTCTTGGTCTTGGGGAAAGATGGCGAATATGAAACCCCATTCACATCGATTTTGAAAGACTATTTCATAAGGATTGACTGGGATTCCGAATCGACATACTTCAAAGATCAGATTGCTCTTGGGGTTCAGCGATTCTTCGATGTGGCCGTGGACTTACGCACGACAACTTTGCTTTATTGCTACGTTCAGAATCGCGAGAGTTCGCACCAGTGGGACTGGGGTATCACATGCCCCAATAAGCCAAGTTGGACTATTGTCGTTCAAGTAAATTGCTCTTGGTTGACTCGGGCTATAATAGCCAAGTGTGAGGACCATGGACGCATGAATGAAAAGCATCTCCTAGCGTTGAAATGCGACGACGTGGAGCCCGAATTCAAGGTGTTGCAAATATTTTTCGGAGACAAACATGGAGAATCTGAATGGGAAGAAGTCGTAGAATACGATACAACCAATTTAGTGGGCCTATTACAAGATCGACTGAAATTTCCGTATTGTGACTGGGATAAGGAAGGACTTGGGGGAAAGCTAAGCGCCATAGCTCAAGAGCGATTTGAGCGTAGCCCGGGTAAAGTAGAAGAAAGCTTAGAAGATTGGATGATCAAGAAAGGGTTTATGGCAGAGAGACGGAGAGTGGAGGAAGAGAAGGAGTGGATTGTTAGTCTTTGCTCCGCTCGGGATTTTCCATCCATCCGGGACGAAGGTCGGGGAATATCCCCATGGGATTTGCAGGCAAAGTTGGGACGACCAAACTCTATGGACGTGACAGCGTTAAGCTCAATGTGATCGAAAAAGCAGTGGAACAGCTCGAGGTTGGAATGAGAAGTCTTTTTTGTTACGTTCATTGCCGTATATCATCTGCTTCTTCTCAACATGGCTAACATAATCAGGATATAGAATTTTTTTTGACCCTCTCCCAATGGTAGTCTCAAAGCTTGGGTCGACAGAGATATATACAGGTTAGGCAGTCGGACTACGTGATCTATACTCCAATATTGGCAATTCAATGATCTCATAAGTAATTTTCTTCAGGTCTGCGTGACTAGTACTTATGTTTCGAATCCCGGTGCTCATCTATCTCATCTTGGTTCACAGGTTCAAATTACAGTAGTCATTAACTGAATTAATTTACCTCGGGAATTGAGCCTCTCCTTTCGACAAACATATACAGCGCCGCCAGGCCCCAGCGGTCTCTACCAAACGTCCAGAGAATCCAATCAGTCAGTCAGTCAGTCATCAGTTGAGGGTAAACTCTCAACTGAATGACTGATCACAAAAGGCTCAACTGATTGATTGAAACTGATCAACTGATCAACTACTGATCAGTTCAAAGTGAAGATATAAATTTCATAGATCTAAGATTACAGTATTAACAGCGATTGCTATACGAATTGCTCCTCTTCTCTACCAATTATTCAAACACTCTTAATGCCACAATAGTTTCCTTGACAATCTAAAACTCTCTAGAGTTGTCATTTTAAAACAAGAAAAGAAGACACGTTTACATTTCGAGCTCATCGTTAGTATCGCCATAAAATCAAAGGTCATTCGAGTCAACTCTGGCCAATAGAACTCCATTCTCTTTTAGTAGTCTATCATCTCAATCTTTTCAATAAACTCTTCGATATATATTGCCAATTGATTTCGGCGCGAGGTAACTTTTGATCGAATTGCGCGCGAAACTATTAGAGTTCTACTTTCGAGAATACTTTCAATAAAAGAGAGTTAGTGCTTTAATTCTAACGAGTGTAAACCACGCGTAAAATTAATATTTTTCTTATATCGTTTATTTTAGAGTTTTTTAAAAGATTTTCTCGTAATTGTGAGAGTAATTTTATTTGTTTGATTAATTCAGTTTTTCTCGAAATATATCTATTTTTATTGCGAGTATAGAATTATTACAGTTATTCAAACTATTAATTGATCGGTCTTATTGTAATAATCAATTGTTTTATTTTAGACTAAAGTAATTAACTTTTGAATATCTCGATATTAATTGAATTTGTTAGTTTTGATTTCTTTTTGTAGACTTTCGAAGTATTCGAAAATATATTCGAATATAAGTAATTGTTTTTATAACGCGTCGTAAAAAGCTTTGTATACGCTATCGTTTATATTAGTGTTTTTTTTTGAGGTTTTTAGTAATAAAAAAAAGAGATTAAAAGTATTTGCAGATTTTTTTAAGAGTTTTTTATTCGATAAAATTAAAATAATTTTTCTCGTAGACTTTTTTGTCGTCGAAATCTGTAAATATTTTTAACTGCGCGCAATAAACGTTGAAAGAGTCTTTTAATTCAAAAGCGCGTCGAATTATAGCGTATAATGAATTCTAGTGAATACTACCGTTTAAAATAAACTTTCAAATTTTTTTTACTATTATACTAATATTGTAAGTACTTTATAAAGTAACAAAGAAATCTATACGTTTCTCAAATACTATAATATGTACTACTAGATTATAAAACTTGTTTAGTTTTTCTCGTTATCGCTAGAATTGTCGTCGCGCTAATATATTTGCTTTTTTAAAATCTCTTTTTCAATTTTTCGTATTTTGATCGAATAAATAGACATTTGCAATAAAATTAAAAATATAGTTTATATAATGAAATTTTTTTTTTTCGATTTTAAAATCAAAAACTTTTATAAGTTCATCGAGTGTAATATCGTTATTAGTAGTATTATCTAGAACGAAGTAATCTAAATTGTTTTATATAATACTAAATCGAATAAAAAAAAAGAAAATAACGCTGATTTGTTCTATAGTAAATATTATATTAATAGATTATCGAGATATTATCGATATATTGTATAATTTATCGATTTTAGTCTTTTTATGATCTAATAATTTCAATAAATTTATAAAACGTATTACAGTTTTATAGTTTGTATTAATAAAATGCACTATAATTCTAATAATATTGATTTTTTCGTACTTTGAATTTTAATCATCAAAAGATATTGTAATACGAGATTTAGTGTAGCGTATTTCTTCTATAATTTCAAGTTTATAGTAATCGAACAATTTATAAATCTAATTAGCGATAATTAAAAAAAAAGTAAAAATGGCGATTATGTATTCGTTATTGGTAATTTTAAAGTAATTGCGTAATCGTTTCAATATTATTTTTCTGTATTTAATTTTATTACAAATAATCTATTCGAGAAACGCGTTCTTAAACTTTTAGTATCGAAACGAAATAATATATTCTTTAGAATCTTTAAATTTATTAGATGTTTGAGTAGTAATAGATTTATTACTAATCATTCTTCAAATATTTTTTTGTTTTTTTAAATAGTATATTGCGATTATATATTTAATAGTATTACTAAAAGTATTCGAATTGAAATAATAATCGTTATTTTTCTTAGTAAATTCGAAATTATAATAGTTTACGTGCTTAAAATTAGTACTATAAAAACAATAATTATAAACGAAATAGTATATACAGTTTGTAATACTATATTGTCGACTTTTTATTGCTTTTCTCATAAATAAAAGCATATTTTAGCTTTTAAATTTAGTACGTTCAAAATCGATCGAGAGCAATACACATTATATAATATCTTTTTAGACTCGAAGTATAAATAGATCTATTATCAAACAAAGGCTCTCTAAAAACGAAAAGCGAGTAATCGACAAATTTATCGAGATTAGAAAAAAAGTTTAAATTGTAGTTATCGTTATATATTGGCAAAGATCGCTAGTATTTATCTCGACAAGCAGAAGCTAGTAGTGTAGACTTTGACTACTCTAAAAGCGTAAAGGCATTGATAGAAGAAAACGTAGAAAGATTAGTAGAGCTCTCTATAATGATACGCTTTAACTCTAAGAGTGTTGATCCTTTGGATGACATGATTTAAGTGATGGCTGATAATAATAAAGTGCAATAATTAATCCATAAAAAGTCGTGCAATCGTAAAATTTCATTGCGAGTCACGAGATTACAAATTTAAGCCAATTAGAAGCGTTTTTTTATGTTTTTCCGACTTGAATGCCTCGCCAAAACACCAAAATCTTCTCTCTAAAAACACTAACTATAACTCTAAAATCGTAAAATAAAATTATCTGAACTGATCAGTCACTGATCAGTTGGCCTAATAGCCAATTGAATGACTGATATAAATTAAAATTGTCAACTGAATGACTGACACTGATCACTGATCAGTCAGTTGATCAGTCGACTGACTGATTGGACTCTCTGCAAACGTCCTTTGATGTACTCCAACGCAAAAATGAAACTCAAAGACAGGACGCAGTCTACCAAAACGCGAGCTCTCATCCCAACCGCAAAAAATCCAAAGGAGCTTAAGCATCGATTCCAACACGTTCATTCCCATCAAGATACAAATCCGCACCCGCATAAGCCACCTGCGCGATACTAACCGTAGAATTCTCATAATTGACAAAACCAAACCCAGGTCTCAGAAAATCCTCCCCTAGAATCGAGCAACTAAAGGGCAAATCACTCCCTTCTTTTGAAATGAGAGTCCTCGGTTCGTTAAAACGCTGTATGCCCTTCTCGGCTAAAAATGCAGCACCTACCAACAGAACAGTAATACGGAGCACGAATTGTGCGGTCAGGGTTAACGGAACCTTTGGAATAGGATACTGTCAAAAGCCCACGTCAAACGGTTACCAAGCTCGCAGTTGCGGCTGAAGGTCTTCTTCTCGACAGTCAGATGCCATAAATCCCCTGCGCTTGAGCCCAGGTTGTTGCAGGAGCTTTTAGGTAATGCACGGCATTTTTAATCGACTTAAAAAGTGAAAAGCTGTCTGATTGTAAACCAAAGCATGCAAAACAGGAAAAACCCACCGAATCTCATAGGTCTCCATCGCCATACTTGTCCAGTGCCTGCTTGTACCACGTATCCCAATCGAATGTTTCCACCCCATTGGTGACTTTCCACCACCCACTGAAAAGCCTCACGAAATTTTGCCGATCCCAAGGATCAGTCTCAATGACTTCATCAACTCTAAAATGTAGCTTTTGCTCAGCCAATGCAGAAAGCTCAACTGCCCCTTTCTCCTCCCGCAAGATCTTAGAAAGGCGCTTTTCATCTTCGCTTGGCGTTGAGAGACCTTTATGGTACAGTTCGCTCAAATTGTACATCAAGAGAGGCGATTGGAATGCCGAGCCTTTTGAAGTAAGAATGGCCAGCTCCCAGTCGATGATGCCAGTGATGTTGTAGTCATCATCGACTAAGAAATTCGCGTCTCTAGAATCCACATGACGGAGGAAAAAAGGACCCGACTCATTTGGTGGGAGGGAGTCAAGGAGACTCATGTAGACAAGGTATTGATCAAGAGGCGCAGAAGATGCGATCTCCCCGGTTTTGATGAGCTGGATTTTCTGCTGGATCAGGGCTGTGTAGTAGTCGTTTGAATGACTGAATGGGCCGAATGGGATCAAGTTTCCGCTCGGGCCGTAGTCGAAAAAGGCTGGTCCGGCTTCTGGTAGCCCCATAGACGAGAGCTGTAGACGTCCTAGCCTATTGAGAGGATGCTGTTCCAGGTTGGCATAAATCTCTGCTAACTGACGAGAGAACTTTTCTTTCTGCACCTCGCTTGCTTCATGCCAGGCCAATGGCTTCCCCGCCAGCTTTTCAAGCAGAATGTACCCAGCGCCAACAAGATTCAAAGGATCGCCGTCATCAGCACAGTCGTACACCTCAGGGACTGGAACAGCAGTTCTAGCAAGGAAGCAATATGTTGCAAACTCACTGCATCTATCGAAGTTCTTCTCCTGCAATGGAGGTTCGTTGTGATTTGGGAGTCTGAACCTTGCCAACCAAGTTTTGCCGTCTTCAAACACGATCGAGCCATGGTAGTTACACCCACCAAGGACATCAAAGTTGAAGTATGCTTGATCGGCTGATGGGAGACTGACAGTACATTTGATCCCACCACGTAAAGTCTCTGCACGCACGCAAAGGGCATCGTAATTGATAGCTTCTAACAATCTGGAGATCACCTTTTCGCCCGCCGTTCGTCGGACCGAGTTTAGATCTTTGAGCTTAGCTGGGTCACCCGATATGTATATCGCGTGGATATCCTGTAACCATGTTAGACATTCTGGCCTTGTTTAAGTATTGTTTCGCCCATTCAAACCTCTTTTGTAGGACAGGTATGCAGCGCTGACACCACATGTTTTGTGCAGAAATGTTGGTGGCAAAGTTCGCATTGTCCATGGAGCGCCCTCAAAGCCGGCAGATCACATGGCTGAAGCGCACAAGACCACTCCATGTTGGAGTTGGTTGATTGAGGACCGTTGTTATCAAGGAAAAGAAAGGGGAATCGGTTTGACTATGTAAACGCTACCTAACTTACGTCCAGTTGCCGAAGAGAATTCTAATATCCAGTCAGGTAAGAATGTTAACCAACAAATCAACCCTTGCTGCATATGTGATGTGTGTTGTCTCAGGTCGCAGGCAACCAGCTAACTTGCCTGTTGGAATTGTGATGAGGATGAGTGTATAGAGTGGAGCTTCCCGGCCGGAACCGGACCCGTTCGGTCCGTTTCGCGCCATAATATTGGACAAAAGCAGGTAATGCGGGTAAAAGCAGCCTAGAAGACATAGAGAAGGCTTTGATGTTCCAAAATATGTTGTGGCAATCAACACGGAAATGGGTATGAACACTGTCCAAACCTCCTCGGAGAATTAGTGTGAGCACTTACTACAGCTACACAGGAGATCATCAACTCAATGCCAAACCTCTTCCACTGATCTGTATCGCCAACCTCGTACAAGTAAATGTGATGAACGCTGAATCTGTGCTTTCATATACAGATATGTATCTACATACATATCCTCACTACCCTACCCTCCCCTCTCTATCCTACCTATCTCTATGTCCATTCCTAGGATCAACTCTTCTACCTAAGTATGCATGCATATCCAAGCCAACGTGCTGTTTCGTTCCGTTCTGTTCCGTTCACGAGCCAGCTGAACCATACCACAATCATAATGCTATCCTCTATCCAAGCCTTACCCAGGCACGAATGCAATACCACAATCCCATAACCCGAAACGCCACCCTTGAAGCCAAGACAAACGCCTTCCCCAGCAATGATTCAAATGACCGAAAATCAAGCATACCGCACACTAGGCTGCCACGCCAATGGCGGCTGACTAGGTCCTTGTGTCCACCTCCCATTTTTCCAAGTCCCATTACTCAGTCCCCTCGCCTGTCCCTGTCCTGGATATTCAGGCGGCGGACCCATCGGCGGACCCATTGGCGGAGCAGCACCATACCACCCCGGCGGTGGAGGCGTGAGGTTTTTCCTGGCCGCTAACCTTTGTCTCCTTCTATACCTGCTCACACAACAACCCAATATCGCCAGTATAAACAAGCCTCCAATAACGCTCGCTAGCGCTATCACTAACGTCTTATTTGAACTAATCCAGGACGTGATTTCTTTTCCTACCGAAGAGCCTAAGCATTGACCGTTGCTGCAACGACCGCCGCCCTGGCAGGGAGTCCCGTCGAGGAAATTCTGTTGCATGGAGTAGCAGACGTTGGAGCCGAATTCGGGACTGGCGCAGGATATTTGGCAGCCGCTGGAGGAGCAGGCGTAGGTGTCGTTTCCTTGGGTGTAGGAGCCCATGAGAGTTTTGCATTGGAGGTCACGGGATGTGCATTGGCCGGAAGCGCATGAGAGGGAGCTGGAGTTGCCACAGGAAGTTCCTAGTTATGTTAGACATTGTTCCCGGGGAAAGTACTGGAAGGGGAAGGGACTTACCATCAGGGGCAGTGGCGTCTGCAGGGCAAGCTGCTGCTGTGCCGTTGCAGGTTTCTTGGGGATTACAAGTTCCTGTGCTTGCTCTGCATACCGTGCCGTTACTAGCAAATTGGCAGCCGGAGGTACAGCAGTCTTCGTTGCTGGGATCACAGACTGCGTTGTTCTTGAATTGGCAGGTAGTAGCGTCACAGCAAGGATTGCTGCCACAGCCGGCCGTGCCTCCGCAGTCACATTCTTCTCCAGCTTCGACGATTCCGTTTCCACATTGACTTCCAGAAATAGTTGTCACGTCCTTGTTTGCTGTAAGACAGCTGGTCTTGACGCTATTCCTACCGATAGCAGAGCAGATATTCCCGATTGTGCAAGGAGAGAATTTCTGAATATTAGTTCCAGTGCTCGGGTTCATGATAAATTGACCTCCAGCATCACAAGTTTGAGCGCTCAAGGGACAGCACTGCTGTGATTGAACAGTCGTGCCGTCCGTACAGGTCGTAGAAGTGCAATCATGAACAGCTCCGAAAGTATGCCCAGTCTCGTGAGCAACGACTTGCCATTCTGTGCTGGTCCTGACCACAACATTGGCTCCACTGACAGTTTCGTTTCCAGATGAGGATGAAGCTACTTGTGAAGTAGCAACGCAAGCTTGGCCCAACCATGCCAAACCAACAGCAGATCCAGTTGCACATGTGCTGAGAAGCGTCCAGTATGCATTGGTGTCCGCTCTCTGCCCTCTCCAAGCTGAGAATAAGTTCAATCGATCCTGGATCGTGACAGAGTCGCTGCAAGCCACGTTCCATGGGGCAGAAGCTGCGGCAGTCGAAGGGCACGCGGCATCGCTGATGGTAAGATTCTGTAGACCTAGCGTGATATTGAAGGAGTCCTCGTATTGGACCGAAGCGGAATTGATGACCTGGATGATGTTCGCTCGGGCAGAGGAGGTTGAGTTGAAGTCGGCCGTGTACGTGCAGTCGGTAGCAACCCCTACCAGAGCAACCTTTCGAGCCGAGGGACATCCAGAAGTCGATCCAATTGAACTGGTCAAATTGATACCAGCAGAATTACCCCCAGTCTGGCCATCAATCTGCCTACCGAATATCGATCGCGTGTACATCGAACCCCAGGAATCGTCGTCTCTCTTCGCCATGCCAGTATAAATTGGGTGATCCAGTGCTGAGTTGAATACCAGCCCATCCGCTGAACAGCTCCTCTCGTCAATGACGGCGCCCCTCTTCGTTCTCTGAATATCCCTCTTCAGCTCTCCATGTAGCATGCCATTAAAGTCGACACTCAAGTCAGTACTGATATCAGAATCCCTCCACACAACCATGTACTCTCCCCCCTTCTGGGGTAGTACTGGGTCCAACTTGTGCTTCGTTTGCATGAAATGCGTCCTGGTTTGAACATGATGATGGTCTCCATCAACTCTAAAGGCGCCTTCGAAAATCGGTTCATCCCCATCTCGCTCCACACTTATTCTCGCCCACCCAACATTCGTCCATTCCGCGCCCTCCCAATGCTGTATAAAGGTTTGTCCTTTGAACACCCTGTACTCACTCCTATCCATCGGCTCCGAGTGCCTTATTTCCCCATCTGGTCCCAGGTATGAAATCGTCGCATCCTTAGCGATGACATCGTGATTTGGCTGCAGGGTTAATTTGATCCTTTGTTGCGAATCGTGCAGGTCGAATGTTAAATCGAATTTCGAGAGATGGTGTATTCGATGACTCGGGGTATTGAAATTCGCATTGTCGACGAGGGAGTAGTATGTTAAGGGGTTCCGCTCGTTGGAATGTGCTGTGAATCAGGGTCAGCCTTATGCTTATTTTTAGGGTTGAAGTTGATGATGGAGAAAGCGACTGACCTTGTGATGAGGAAAAGAGACATGCACTGACGATGAACGTCGCTATGCCCTGCAGTATGTACATATTCCTCAATTACCTCTTGGGAAATGTTGCGAAGGGGGAGAGAGGTAGGCGCTCGAGGTGAGATCAACTTTGTGAATGCAGCCACTCATCACACTGTTCCGAAAGCGTCGACCAGGCAATTCCAGCCCCTCCACCAGCTCGTTTCGACTCTCAACCCCGAAAATTATTCGTGTATTTAGTGGTATTAGGTGTTTCTATCGACCAGCGAAACGAGCGACTGTCGTAAAATATTAAGGGCGTGAAGGGAGAATGAGGTGAAGAGAACAGAAGGTGGAGTTGTTGATGGAAACGTCCCGGTCGAAGGATTCGGTAGGCTTAGCGTCGAGCTGAACCCTCGTCGTCAAAGTTTCACCGGGATGCGAAGCGTTTAGACAGAGAAAGAATGGCATGAACAACTCAATGTGACGTTCTCGTTCAAATTTTATCTCAGGAATCCTATTGTCGCATCTGTAAGAAGGTAGAAGAGTCGGAAAGCGGAAGTGTGCAAGTTTTCCTGTAATGGAAGCGCCCGTTGTAAAATACGAACCCTTCCCTCTGCTCAGCACAGGCCAAGGACTCCACATCATCATTTATAAGCTTATATCTCTCTTTCAAAGTGGAACGAACACAGCCTGGATTGAATCCATATTTTTCGGCTTCGGTAATCCGAAAGGCTCTAAGAAGTCTAGGAACTCTCATCGCATCAATCATCCCTTCACAGAATTCCAGCAACCCAATCCCGTTTCAAGCTCCAACTTAATTCATTTAACTTCAGTACGATTGGAAGGAACGGGGCTCGAGCTCGGTATGATCCGCGCGCCCTTACCATCCGAGCATCATGTTGATCTGAAGTTTCATCTCACCTCGACAAGTCCCAGGACTGGAGCATCAGGCTGATGAAACAGGCGCGAATGTGAAGAAGCGCTGTGTTACCCATTATAAATATTCCGTTCCCCTTTCTTTACATACATAGGTACTTGGCCTCTACAGTTGTCATTGGAAGCTCAAATTCGTTGCTACTTTACTGCTTTGGATTCAATTGTTCTGCTCTGTTTGCACATCGTGATTCCAGACCGGACTCCGGACTCCCATCGAGATGTCTCGGTCCCACACCCACAGCACAAATTCTCCAACCCAAAAAAGAAGGAAGGAAGAGGCGGAGAAGATTGCGTACGCCCGCATGCATTCCGCTTATGGGCTTTTGGCTGAGCCATTCAGACCTGCTGATAGGCGATGTTGCCAAGAATTGTGCGAGGTTAGTGTTGTTCCGCCAACATAGGGGCTGTGCACATCACGAGCTCCTTCGACAGCTGTTCGCCAACCAAAGACATCGAGAACCTGATAGGAAGTTGAACCGATTAGAGTTTGGTGTTTCGGCCGACGATATAAAAGTCAAATTCGGGGACCAAGACGGCACTCGAGAATCGAAGCGGCTTGGCTCAGCTGGTCTGGGTTGAACGAGATTCTTGGGGACTTGGCGATTGCGCGTCGAAGACTTCAAGATTTCTAGAACGGGGCTTTATTTCTTGGCTTTGGAAAGTTCCCATCGTCATTGATTTTGTGTAATTGTTGTTAGGGGTTTGAGGAAGTCTTAACTCCTCGTTCAACGAAGTCTCGAGAAACATCCTTCGCAAATATCATTTTCAATTATTTCTTCAATTGTCGGTCTTCTTGTTCCTATACTCGTGGCAAAGTATGTTCTGAGAATGCTTAAGACTAAGAATGGCTGTTGTGGTTTTAAGCCCCTCTTCATGTCCATCTTATGCTTTTGATCGTTTGCATTTCATGGGCGATTAGATTGTCCAGCTTCAAAGAGGCGACTTTGGAAGCTACGTATGAACTACACCTTCCGGACATTGGATATTGATCTCATGCGCTGAATTTGGAGAATTGGCTCGAACCTGCTATGAAGAACTCATTGTTGTCAAGTATCTTCTAATGATTTTCTCCTAGAACGTAGCCCGGAACGTCGAGATGGGCTAGAAACGTTCAATTCTATGGAACGCATTGTGCTGAAGATTCTGAATGCACAGAGCGTGTTCTTGGTGAATTAGGTCTGCACACACAGCGCCCACGGAGGTTCTTGGGATAATTTAGATTTTTGTGATCAGTGTTTTTGTGTTAATGAAAGGATGTAGGAGAGACAGGGGAGGTATTTATACCTACTTCTAATCATCTTGCAAGTAATGACTCCAAAATGCACCACGTCCTTCCAGCGTCTCGCAATGTTACGACGTCTGACTTCCTTTTAGTGCTCCACACGGCCGCCTCTCCCTTTATAGCGCTCCCCGATACTTCTGCAAACCTTTCTCTAAACAAACTTGGACGCATCAAAGTAGGAGAAATGATCGTCCACGCCTTGCAGGACCGCTTTGTCGCTCTCGTTGTCTTGGAAACACTTGCTTCAGTATAGTTGCACACTCTAACCATGACATGTAGCTGGGAAGGATGTTCATCGTCCACTACTGTCGTCCGAAAGCATCGTCTCAAGCCTTGATAATAGAAAAGCACTTGATAGCAAGCGTCTCTCATTGCCCTCTAAGTTCCAAGAGCTTCCTGCCGCTGCACATCCATATTTTCCGCCAACAGTACTACTCAACTGCACTGCACTGCACGTCGCATCCTTTATCATCATCCGAAGGACTCCGTCATCCTCCATTGGTCCTCTCCTTGATCCATTT
This sequence comes from Acephala macrosclerotiorum, assembly GCA_014904845.1. NCBI lineage: Eukaryota > Fungi > Ascomycota > Leotiomycetes > Helotiales > Mollisiaceae > Acephala > Acephala macrosclerotiorum. The sequence goes on from MU119348.1 coordinate 43,080, forward strand.
TCTCGGTGTTGCTTCATGTCTTTCGTAACGAAGGTTCGTATATATACCTTTAAAAGGTCGGAATAATCAATAGAAAAGGCACTAGTCTGTTTTCATCTTGTTTTGCATGTTTACTTCCTAATCTGGACATGTTGCTACTTAATATACATGAGGCTGGAGCTTTGTCTTGCAGAATCTTGCCGGATAAGTATCATCAAGCAGCCAGACAGATGTTTGGTTCAGCTCTGAGCGCGGATATCCGCGTCGCAGGCGGTTTGGCCTTAACTCCTAATGGCGAGACTCCTAACGGCGTCCGAAAGTCGGGTCGCCCAGTCTCCAATAGGCCATATACCAATATCGACGTTCGGCGTAGGGAGGCTGATAGATTGGGCGGAGTGGTAATGGTGGACGAGGATGAGATGGAGTTCGGAGGTTTCCGTGGCAGTAGGGATGGCAACGCTATGGATGTGGACGAGGATTTGAGCAATATTAATAATGCAAAAGCAATTTGATAGCAATTAATCATGTCGGCTTCTACACGGCTATGAAACCTGTTTTCCATCAGATGCTCCTACTTGCTACCTGCCGGCCGCCGGCCGGCACAATAATATTATCGCCCTTCGTCTTTCGTCTCCTTGAGCAGCTTCTTAGCAATCTTGATTTTTCCATTATGTGGTTTCATATCTTGGTACGATGGATCGTTTATATACCATTCAACGACTCGTAAGCTCTTGAGAAGGTGGCGCTAGTCTGCTTTTGAGTTGCTTTGCCCATTCACCACACCCAAGCATTTTGGAATTCTGGTTCTACACGAAGCTGGGCGACCCATTCTCTACCTCTCCACGGACGGTATACCCACAGGCGGAATGTCGATTTTCACTGAGATCTATTCGGGATGTCGTAAAACAAAACAGAGAGAAGGATTACGAACACTTTGAGGAGGAGGAATGCTGTGGACAAGACAATGTCTGAATAAATTGTAAAGACTTTTGCATGGGCAATGTATGGTTGCAAATGCTGTCGAAGTCCAGGTGCTGCAATTAATTTTAGCATAGCCGTAACGCCGTTGACGGGACCTTGGGCTATTGGTAAGCATTAATGTGTCAACAATAAATACCTGCTCTCAAACACCTGTATACACACACGCATAGTGAAGATCAACCACGATATATTGCCAACTAAAGCGTATTCTCGATCCTGTCTCTATCCGTATCCACAGTTTCGCCTCATCCTCTCGGATTCTGCATTGTACACCAAAACAATGCCTCCGCAATGCCCCCATTTTCATTTACCGAGTCAAAGGCCTTCTCACAAAACCCGTAGAACCATCAACAGTCGTAGCATCACTTGGCTCGTCATTACACCCAATGCTGCTTACCTGATCACCCTGATTTGCACTTCCATACGCAGAATCATCGAAACTGTCACCTTTGAACTGGTTGATGAATTGACGGTCATAGAAACCCGGGTAAACTTTTGTAAGATCTCCCATTTTCGTGTATTGGTAAGGAAATTTGTTCTTGTTGGACTCTTCATCATCGCTAACAGGGCCCATCAATCCAGTCATCATTTGTGGCCATGGAGCACGTCAATGCGCCGTTATTTGTAAACCACTCGTACAGGTAGACCGTGATGCCATTTGCGGAGGAGCTGATGTAGCAGAATATAAGATCGGGGAGTGAATAATTAATTTATAAGCCGGTCGTTATATCTATTTCCAATTGAACCACTTTCGTTTTGGAACCCCTCGCCTTTGAACTTCTAACAACCAGTTAAGTTGTGCATGCAGTTCACGTTTCTCAAGGCCTAAAATTAGCTCTTGCGTCACACGGTGGGAAAAATGTCCAGCACCATATTCTAACATCAATTTCCACGTCTTGTACAGGCTTGATCTCGATTCATTTGGAATAAGAGCAAACGGCGGCTCGCGAATGGCGCATTCCCATACTGTAAGACGACTTTGGTCGCCAAAACAGACCCATTCAACCAGGCTAGACTGAACAGGATAATTGGGATCGGCGTCTTTCTTCAACAAGCATAGTACCATCTCAGGATTCAGAGAACGGCGAATGCCTAAGGAATGTTGGGGTATGGGTAGGCTATGTGGGGGCACGACAGCGTCAAGCAACAGAGGATGCAAATAGTCCACACCGAGACGGAGTTGGGGCAAGGACTGCATCTTGGCTCCTTGTACACTGGCAGTAAACCTATGCATCTGAACAAGGCATCTATGCTTGACCCGGTTTTCGACATATCCGATAATGCCGTAGCCTACTGCGAGTGAAAGAATGTGTGTCCTGGGGTACTCATAATTTCTTCCCAGTGGATGAGCAGCGACCCATTGTCCAAGTTCCAGATATTGAACGTCGTGTTGCTTTTTGCCAGTTAATAAAGATGGAAATTCTAGCCCTGAATTTCGCTTGGCAATGATTGCACAGGTCCTGTCAAACTCATCCACAAGTTCGAGCATCTCTGTCAAATTCTCAAGCAAAATACTAGAAGCAAAGTACAGAAACCTATCGACTTGGATCCAGAATTGGATATCGGTACCTAGCGGCATTTTCTCGAGGGGTCTGCTCTTGATCAATGATAATATGCCCGCACATTGTTTGAGACTGAAGTCATAGGGTGATTTCATGGCTGACCGGAATTTTTGCTGAATCTTTGGGCTCTCGATGTAGTCTTTAACTGTCCGGTGAAGATACTGAACCGTGCACGGGTCACAGTGTAATAGCTCCTCTTGGACCGATTTGGAAAAGGGGGGGCCAACGAGTCGCGTTTCTCCATTTTAAATCTCAATAACCTCTCCTGGGACTGGCTCGGAACATTCCTGGGCAACGAACAGCTTTTGTCTTTTATCAATCTCGAGAAAGCCTTTGCAACGGCTATTAATCCGACGACGCATTGTTTCTTGCAGAACATCTGCCTCTTCAGGTGAGATCGGTTGTACTTTCCTCTCAATCGCCGTCCGCCAATAGTCCTCATCGTCTACAAATGCTAAAAATTGAACACTAGGAGGCACGGTACTCTGTCCAACAAACTCAAACAGATGGGCAGTATGCTCCAGATAGAAAGGATCAAGACTCAGGAGGATTCTGTCATAGAGTGCTTCGAGTTCCGTGGGAAGTGCATTGAGCCGGTTTTGCAAGTCAGAAATGCGATCTCCATGGCCCATACCACTTAAGATCGAAGATACAGCGAGTCGTACCCACAAAAACACTCCAGATGCTTTCTCGATAATGTTTTCGACAAGCTTGCCGGCGTACTCCGGCTCCCTCTTTGATAGAAGTTCAAAACCAGGGTCCTTGTCCGTATGTGATGAAACGTATAGCTTGATGTCGGGATAGATGAGGTCCTGCAGTCGGAGACTTGGAGCGTGATCAAAAGCGTCTTCGAATACTACCCATGGCCTACTAGATACGCACAGTTTGACAGAAGGATTCTGGATCAGCTCTTTGAACAGGCCGACCAGAGAGCCATGATCTCCATCAAACTCATCCAACCCGTCCACGAACAGGCAGAGCCTCTCAGTATCCACCAAACTCTTAACAGCGCGCCTGAGCATTTGCTGAAATTCCATGTCCGACCAATCTAAAGGGTCTTCATTTATCAGGCACAGGGCTTCCCATCTTCTTGGCGTGGAAATTTGGATCAAATGCGGAAGTTGTCTGAAGATCTGAACCAGCAGAGTGCGGAGGAGGCCTTCTTGCTGCATCTGGAGTGGCATGCCTGAATTCCAAAAGAAGAAGCTGCCCATGATCAATTGACAATTCCCCGCCCATTCGTGTAAGAACTTGGTGCAACGAGAAGACACCTTGGCCTTTGCCTGCTCGTCTTCCTTTTCTGGATGGCAGATGTATTTCATCAGAGTTGATTTTCCAGATCCAGGCTTTCCGGTAATCCAGTACAGCTGTGAATTAGAGATGAGCCAGTCTTTGAAGTTTGACCACTTTCGCTGATCTTTGGAGCTGTCTTCGAACACCCATTTAAAAGTCTCTCCGTACGCCTTAGCTATTCGTTCTTCTCTGTTATCCATCCCAGCGTATGAAAGACTCTCCAGGATCTGGGCTTGTAGTCTTCTCGCTCGGCCGGCTGTGACTGAAGGGAGTTGTTGTTTAACACCTGGGTCATCTTCGCAACCCTCGACATGTTCTTCGTGAATTGCCGCAATCAGCTCTGTCCTGAGCTGAGACTTGTTCTCTTCTCGACTATGCGGCTCTACTTTTGACGTTAAGAAGTCGAAAACCGGGGAGGTGAAGTCATCTGCATCTCTATTAGAGCCCGTCACTTCTCGTCGCGACTGCTGCGAATCTTTAGATATTGATTTGATTTTCTCCAATATTTCTTTCTGTTGCGCAATACTTTGATGTGACATTTCTCTTCATAACTATCAGGTCTCTATTCCCACATGCGACAAAAGCAGGGTGAGAACATACCGCAAAGAGGCTAGAAGATGAAGCGTTAATTGGCTTCGGAAGTTATCGAGCTGGCCCTGCAAAGATCCTATCTCATCCTCTTTCCATACTGCCTTGAAAGCAACTTTTATCGCTTCTCTCTTGCCTAGCTGCTGCAGCCGCGCCTTCAGCAAAGGCTGAAGCTTCTTGTAGAGCTGTTGAGCACATTTCTGGCATTCCTGAGCGAGCCGACCGAGACCTGTTTCGTTGATGGAAGGATGCAGTGCTGGAACCTGGAGATTGTTGAGAATTTGCTCTAGATCCCGGCTGATGATATCGAGTTCCGATGCTTCATCTCTCAATCTTGACCCAGCCTTATGATATCGATAGAAGTTGGCGGCTATTTTAGAGCCAAAGTCAATGAACTGAATGACATTTGCAGCCAAACTGAAAGCTGCAATTGCCTCGGCCATGGTCTCGATACAACAGACATGGAGGTGGAATTGTGCAGTACAACTGTTCCTAACTCTGAGGTTGCGTTGGCACCACCCCTGCAATAAATCCTATTTCTGACCATCTGAATCAGGTGCTGAGAATCAGGCTGAACTGTTCAGTCACCAAACAAAGCCTCGAAACCCCATCAGCTGTCAAGGTATGAGACGAAGGGAAGGCTGCGGGATCGAGGAAATGCTAGGGTATCGGCGAACTACAAATCCAAAGTCCCCACTAAGAGGCTAGAGCTCTACCAGACACTAGCGGGATGTACAGAGGTATAGGAGTGTGATAGCAGCATTCTGGGGGCCCTGTGGCTCGGCCAAGGACTTGCATTTATGGCATTTATATGCCAAGGGTTCAGTGGTGAGCGAGTGTGGAGAGACTGCATGCGGCCGAAGTATGGTGAGTTGGCTGGTGGGCCAAGACGTGGGCTTGTTTCGGTGATTGCATTGTGGTATTTAGGTCTTACTATTTTAGGGTGAACGCTGCAGGCTGTGGAAAGTGCTGGCAAAACGACAGGGCAGACTCTGAGTGAGGCTGCCAAGGTGCGTGCTCGCTTGGCTCGCTTGAGAAAAGACAGACAAGAGGTCAAGAACGCCCTTGTCTTGGCACACCCGTAACTCAAGTGAACTTTCACAGCCTCACCCCTCCATCACACCGAGATAATTGACAGGGCGCAGCGATTGAAGTGGGGGCGCAGAGACCGTGTACGCTTAGAATGAGGGAATTTTTGATACAGACACACTGACTAGGACGGTGCGGCGCTTTCCAGCCGGAGCTAAAGGGTATAACTTTGTGAGCGACAGTATGATTTGTAGAACGTCAAAGTTCACTGAATTCTCGTTTCAACGCTTGCTACCTTGCTGAGGTACCGGTAGAACATAGAAGACTTGTTGTGAATTGGTACGGGCAAGATGATGGACTTCATGGGTATCACCTACTATGGCATCGACGACTACATCTCATTGATTTATACAACCAATTCTGGACTAGGATGCATCACTTTTGAAGCTCTTGTCGCCTTCATTGTCACGCTTGCGACATTATACGCAGTGATAAGGAGATCAAAAGACTGGCCCCAAGCTATTCGACTGCATATCGGCCTTATACTTCTGTCAGCGTCGGTACTTTTGTATGAAGTCAAATTTAGAGCGTATATAGCTGAGCAATGTATAGATGGCTTATTACTCACTGGATCGACGAAAGTGTGAACCACGTCAAGCCTGATGTGACTCTCTGCTTCTTGATCTATAGCACGTTTACCCACATTATAAAGATGTGCTCCGATGTCCTTGTTGTCACAGGGCTATGGCGAGTTTTAATCCGTTACAATTTTTTGCGACCACTGAAACGGGGCGTCTTTTCCGAGATACTGATTATGAGCATTCTTTGGATCTTCGCCGGGGTCGCTATGGCACTTTTGGTCACGACTACGGGGACTTTGTTAGCGAATATGGATACTAACGAAGTTAAACGAGTTGCTAGAACCGGAAGTGCGCTTGAGGTTACGTACATGGCATTACAGTTTGTTGTAATTCTTGCCATGAGTCCTCATACTTTCAGGTCAGCAATTAAGCCGGAGATTGGATGTCTTTACCACGAGGTGAGTCTTTTCTGTAATTTGATATGAGAGCAACATGAGCACTAATGATATATATAGGAGATTGTATATATGGCCCATGCCGTATTCGCATTACTTTCGAGATCGTTTTGTGAGCTAGTTATCGTTAGTCAACTTGATCGAAATCGATCCGATATTTTTAATACTCAACGGGCTAGAGATATCATGTACGGCTTATTTAGCATTTATTTGGTTTGGGGTATTGCATTTACAGTACCTGATAAGAGTATTGAAGATCCACTAGTTGAGAAAGATAAAGCTGCGGTGGCGGAAATCAAGCGACTAGTCGAAGAAAAGATTGCGGAGGCTACTAACGGTGGGGAAACTATAGTACCGACTATTCCCAGCGTTTTAAATAGTATCGAGGCGATGGTAAAGGCCCAAGGTATTCCACCATATGCTGAGCGAGAGCATTTTATGAAGTTGGAAGAAATAGCGAGATTAAGAAAGCAATATAAGGATTGGGAGCCGGTTTATAAAGGCAGCAGTAATATTGACGGGCAAAACGAGGTAATAGAACTCGTTAAGAAGAATAAGTCGGTTGAAAGAACGTAAGAAATAGGAATAGAACACATGATAATCAAGCTATGGCTCTGGTCGAGGCTCGAATTATCATATTTGATCTTGAAGTATATCCTGCTTGCAATAGCAAGATCGATCTGTTTCACTCAGTTAGTTGTGAAGAATATGATCCTTTGGTAATACTCCAAAGTTCGCAAGAACACAGACGAGGGCATTTCGGTTGATGTCGCCGATTGAACGTTACTCGAGGAAACATCCGCCTCGTCTAGAAAGAGGAGCGCATTCTATTTCGAAGCACGCTGAACCCATCCTTACGCGGAGGACGGGATGGCGGAAGGCAGACGAACGTGGTAGAACAAATCGGCCAAAGGGCCATTCAGGTCTTGCAGAAAGTTTGATAGTACCTGTTGCAATTGCCGGTATAACAATGATAGCTCAGGTTGCAGTCTACACCAGTTTCCGAGGAATTCTCAAAGACCAAACGATCGAATACACGGGATGGACGAGATGGCAGTCAAGAACAAGAGGGGAAGGGCTCATATTTATATAATAAGAACATAACCCCGCCCCTAACGGCGGAGCTTTTTTCATTCTAAACACATTGCGTAATTGATCTTTTTTAATAACGATTTAAGTAGATTTGTTTTACTAGCATAATAATAATCTTGGTTTTAATTCAACCAAATGCGATTTTGAAAATATTATAAAAAATATAAATTATTTTAATAAAAAATTATTATAATATATAATAAATAATACATATCGGGTCAGTTTGATAAGTGGCAATGATGTTTTAGATCAGGCCTTTGTCGACAGCCGCTGCCCTTCCCCAGACAGCAAAATGGTCGCTACTAAAGTTCAATGATACACCAACACCAATGCCTTGGTCCTGAAACCACTCCCAAATCCGATAGCTCCAAGTCCAATCACCCTGTGCGCCCTGCGTCATTGAGTCACCTACAATCATGACTCTCATGCCAGCTTGCCGACCAGCGAGGCTCTCATCAGCCGGGCCGCTGACGTTGTCTGCAGCCCCTTGTTTTCCTCTATGGTAGCCGAAATTGCAGCAGTATCAGCTCCAGGAGTGCTAGTTTGCAACAGAGGCATCAGGCCCGCCAATTGGCTCAACAGATCATAATTGGATATGTTTGAGGGAAGAGGGATAGCCGGAATGCTAGCAAGTTGAGCCAGCTGAACAGAAACTGAAGATACTATCGTAGTTGTTGTTGTGATAGCGACATTGCCTTGTATGGATGTAGAAGCATTTGCAGAAAGGGCACATGCAGTTGATATCCAAATATTGAAAACCGGAGTTAACTTTACGAAGGATGCTCATCTTGCTGGGTGGTGTCGAAAATTAGAAGAAAACCATCTGACGGAACGAAGAAGTAAAGAATGGTTCAAGCTATACACAACAAGCTATTACACAAAGGATAGAGCATCGGGAGTGATATATGAGGCTGCGGTGGACTTACACCTTCGCTGGACAACTTGACCACTTCGACACCTTCTAGCAGCATGGTCAACTCAGAGGGCTTACTTCCGACTGTGTCCCTATTCCACTTCTCAAGTGATGAGATCTGCCGAAATGGGCCTCCTTGTCACACTAGACAACGCCTGTGTATCAACATTGAGAAAAGATGAGCCGCTGTATATGACGAAATTGCACACTATCAAAGAACAGGCATGTGAGTCATCTGACGGAGAACTCTCTCCGAGTTCCTAGTGCATTCGCGTGGAGGGATTTGAGAGAATAATACCATCGCATGTAGCTTGCAAAGACTATCCCTACATGCTAAGCGCCGACTCTGTGCTGAAAACTGACAAGAAACTTGAATGGCAAGAACCGGGACGCAAATAACCAAGATTCAGGGTTGCATCCTCGATGCTGAAGAGAGAGGAGCGAGAATTCGATAGTGAGTCGTTGTTGCTAACATGGGGTATTGAGTTTGGTTGTGGTGCGATTGTAGTTGTCTGTATCAAGAAGGAAGGCACGTACATTGGAATTTGGATCGGGAGCAGACTGCGCCGCATTGGGTGCATGCTGCTCATCCGACGAGCGAAATTTGATTGGCTCGGATAATCGGAGAGTGTCGTCCGTGCCGGCTCCCTACCTGACCACTTCCCATCTTCTTTCCTTTGTAATGTAACGTTTATTGTATAACATATCTATGATGTTTCTGATATTGCCCAGCCATCTTCTGTGCATTCCTCCTCCTTCACAGCTTCACTCCGGATGTCGCGGCCTCTCCTTTCACCTCATACGGCAAGGATGACTTCCCAACCGAGCCTTGGCGGCATTTTGATGGATGTGATGGAGTGCATTGTCACGTTCCTAGATCTGCCTAAGATTTGCAGCCTTCGATTAGCAGCGCGCGAAGTCAGTGGGAAAGCCTCACAAGGCGTCTTCAAAGGTCATTTTCGCACAAAGAAGATTCAATTGACTGCCGAGCAACAGCTCGAGCAAGCTTCCTATCGAAGCCCTCGATGTCTTTGGCTCTGTCACCTGCTGCAGCCTGGCTTGCGACCAAGTTGCAGCGATGCTAGCAGAGGTTGACATCTCTATCCTGACCAACTCCTTACGCGGACTTAAGCAACTGTCCATGAGCTTGGCATATCACGAAACGCGGGAGCCCAAAAGCGAGCATATGCAATCTCTTGCTTTTGGCCAAACGAATACCAGAGCCGTCTGCCAATTCCTTGGATTACGCCCAACCTTACAAGACCTTCAGCTCCACTGGTATGGAACCTACTCAGCCTATCCCGATGAGGAGTTGACCGATGCTCTATCGGAGAAATCGTTCTTCGATCGCATTGCACAATCGTGCCGATTTCCATCTCTGGACCGGCATACGCTGAAAGGTATCTATACCTCTGAAGCTGCCTTTCTTGCGTTTCTCCACCAGGTACAGCAGCTCCGTCACCTCGACATGGACGAAATACATCTCGATTCCAGGGGCAAGTTTCGACCGATTTATGGGTATCTAACCCAAAACATGCCACAACTCGAATACGTACATCTTGACAACCTCTATGAAGAGAAACTGATCCATTTCAACGCGCCTGGCAAGCCGCATTTCCCTCATCCCGGTCGACGCTCCGATGGTCCAAACACGATTACCAGGACAGGGGCAGATGCACGCAAACCTATTGAATATCAATTCAGTCATGGTGTTGCACTTGGTTCTCCTCAGGCTAATGAGTGGGCCCGATAAATACAACGGCAATAAGGTCCATCGGACTACTAGGAGTGAAGTCTAAAATGTACCTTGTATTGAACTCGTAACCTCTGAACTCATAAAGTCTCCGCCGCAAAGCTGCGTTGGCTCTCAGCGTTTTTTGGAAATAGAAGCGAAGAGGTATCTGTTTGTACTGTGCCATGTTGGCTTTGATCTGTGTTGGTGCTAGCGTCTGTTGGACTTGTGCTCGATTGGTGCTGATATGGGATGCGCGCTACTGATTTTCATTGCTCGCGTCGGCATGCGGGATTGTCAGAGACTGTTTGCTGGGGGCATATGAATCCCATGACTTGAAAGTAACATATGTTTAGTCTGCGGCGCTGTCACATTTTGCTCGGAGGTCTTTGGCTTCATCCCTTTTACGTTCCCCACGCCTCAATCACTTGCATGGACGGTGGCCTCCAACAGGTTCACCCCTGGTTCGGTCCTTTAGTCTACACTATCGATCTCAACCCTGCAGTAAAGCATTCAAATATCGACTTATGCTTGCAAGGATCCTGTAAGTCACTGTAAGGCGTCTCTTGCATCGGTCTGGCTAGTGCTTTTTCCGTTGAACAACTCGGGCCTCTGTGCTTAGTATAACTTATATCAATCAATCAGTCGCTGAGATGCACTCGCCTGCTCGAAGGAGTCTCAACACCAGTTATCGGGAATCTTCTTGTCTTACTTCTTTACAATGTCATCCCTGTTAAAAGACTCTTTCTCATTTTCTTCTTCAGTATTCTCAGCAATGCTAGACTTGAGCTTGAAAATTTTCGTATCAATACACTTATTGCATTGCCTCGTGGACAAGAATTTAGCGGTAAGGAACTCTATCGCAGAGAGTAAGTGAACTCGGCCATATGCAGTCACAGGGTCTAACATCTGCAGACTTCCTGGCTGTGACACAACCGGTTTTAATGATCCTGACGTTCCAACATGCGAAGCTCTCTGCGCTCCTGCTTCAGATGCATGTTCTGGGGGCGACGTAGGTAATGGAAACGTTCTGCCAGATGCGCGGAGGTCCATTCGCAGCTCATCAAATAATGCCGATTCGGATGCGGCATTAAGCGCTCTCCACTTTGCAAATGAATCTACTCAAGTATACAACATCGCAATCCGGGAATCACATTTAGTGAAGAGAATTTTCCAGGTAGTCACTCAGGCGCAGCTTCCCAATTATGTGTACACCCAATTCATAACCCCAGACGCAAACTTTGGCGCTGTTATACCCCCGGTAGAAGAATTTCCAACTCCCGAGGCACTTTGGTAGAACCGGCAATACTGTCACTGTACAGAAGACCTTTGGCAACCAGGCCTTCCAAGTTAATTCCCGTGCTCTTCACGGATGTATCATCGTCACAATCGATCCAGGAGAGCAATATACATGGTGCGAAAGATACCACGCCCCTCTCTTCTCACATAAATACCTCCTAAACATGACAATAGGGCTACTTCTGGGAAGTCCCATCTTGGGCATCAGACAACCAATTCTCCCAAAGAGTCCTAAACTGGATATCCGGCACCGGCTCCCGCTTCCGCTTCGGCGTCAGGCCCGCCCTCAACGTCGCACTCTTCAACGCCCCTAACGACAACACAAGAGTCTTCATCATGCACCCCCGTCGCGCCCGCAACAAAAACTACCGCACCAAGCTCCCACAACTGAAGACGGCTCTTCGGGGTCCCCAAGGTCTGTTGCCCGGGGCGCCGATGGCGGTGTAGTTGTATACGAGATTGGATTATGCGGTGCTGGCTCAGAGGGCCATCGCGAGAGGGAAGAATCGGTATGGGAAGGCGGTGTTTCTGTTTGATCCTAATGGGAGGGGATAGGGACAGTTGGGTTGGAGATTATTTTATGAGGGGCATGTTTTTAATGATAGTGATCCGCCGCCAGCGACGTCTGCTGATGGTGTTTCTGATTTGTAGATGGACGTAAATTAAAGAGGGGATGTGAGTGAGAGTTAGACGGCTTTCGGCAATAGATGTAAGACGTGGATTGTAAATGTGTATACTGGCGACAAACTTGGAGTGCGTTGCTTGGCCTTGAGAGAGCGAGATGTATTGTTAACAGGTAATAGGGGAGGCGAAAATAAGCGAGGATGCGAATGTAGTGGTTTTGTCTTAAAGTCGACTCACTGACCGCTCTATTAGCTTAAATAAAAGCCCAGAGGTCCCACTTATGCCGCATAGGTTGGAATTACAGTAAGACTTACAATAGTCGCATGAACATGTCCCATTTTAGGAGTGGAGTTGCTTCGACCACGACCGCACGTGCCTTGAACTTATTCAATACTCTTTTTACCACCTTAATTTGCCATACCTTTGCTCACCTAGTATTGCCGACCATCAAGCAGCCTTGCTTATCTTTTCAAGCAGGCGGGGGAAAAAATATCTCGTGCAGATTAGGATTTAGGCTCAATAATGGGCTCTGGACCTGTGGGTTTCACTGTCAGTCAGCACTGTCTGAAAAAACCTCCAATGATATCAGCGTTACATTGTCCATTTACATCACGGTGATTTGGCTCGAGTCTTAGTCTAGAATAGGAAAAGAAAAAAGAAAAGAAAAGAAAAGAAAAGAAAAGAAAAGAAAAGAAGAGATGTTTATTCAAAACTAATTCATTGCATTGTAAGACTACGAGTACATTTGGTACGCATAGCAATCATCACTAACTAGAGAGAGAGAGACTTAGATAACTAAATGGCCCGACATTGACTCCTCCCAAAACTCTCTTTCTTTCTCTCTTCTCCCTCATTTCAAACCATCAAATCTACTCTTCTCTTATCAACTTTTCTCTACTTCTTCCTCGACTCCTTCACAACCTCAATAATCTTATCCACCACACTCGGATCGGACAATGTACTCGTATCCCCTAGTTGATCCTCCTCGCCCGCCAGAATCTTCCTTAAAATCCTTCTCATGATCTTCCCACTCCTCGTCTTCGGCAAATCCGGCACCACAAAGATCGCCTTGGGCGCCGCAAACGGCCCAATACTCTTCCTCACCTGCAAAATCAAATCTTTGCGTAATTGGTCATTAATTTCATTTCCGTCTTTGATAGCGACGAATGCGTTGACGGCTTGTCCGGTAAGTTCGTCGTTGATGCCTACGACGGCAGCTTCGGCGACAGCGTGGTATTCGATGAGCGCGGCTTCAATTTCGGCGGTGGAGAGGCGGTGGCCAGAGACGTTGACGACGTCGTCGACGCGCCCGCGGATCCAGTAGTAGCCTTCGTGGTCGCGGCCTGCGCCGTCGCCGGTGAACTGGGGATATCAGTAAGGAGATGAAATGTATGAAGAAGGGACAAGACTCACGTAGTATCCTTTATAGACATTCAGATATGTATCCATGTATCTCTTGTGAGCACCCCAAACAGTACGAGCCATGCTAGGCCATGGCTGCTTGAATGCGAGAACACCCTCGACGTCGTTTCCGTGAATCTCTTCGCCGGAGACGGGGTCGATGATCGCGGGTTCGATGCCGAAGAAGGGAAGGGAGGCGGAACCGGGTTTGGTGGGCGTTACGCCTGCGAGGGGAGTGATGACATTGGATCCTGTCTCGGTTTGCCAGTACGTCTATAGGAATTGTTAGAATTGAATGACCCACGAGATGTGGGAGACTTACATCAACAACGTGAGCCTCCTCCTTTCCAACAATCTCAAAGTACCATTTCCACACCTCAGCAGCGATCGGCTCACCGACGGAACCCAAAACTCTGAGATGCTTCATCTGAGCTTTGACATGCTGATCGCCAGCTCGCTTGAGAAGTCTCAACGCGGTGGGAGCAACATAAAACTGTGTAACGCCATGCTTCTCAATGACATCCCAGTATCTCGAGAAATTAGGATAAGCGGGCGTTCCCTCAAAAACGACAGTCGCAACACCAAGCAAAAGAGGAGCGTAAACGACATAAGTATGGCCCGTAATCCATCCTACATCACCACCACAGAAGAACTTATCCGTGTCATGGATATCAAACACGTATTTCCCGGTCGCCGCAGCACCGAGAAGATATCCAGCAGTCGAATGCATAACACCCTTCGGCTTACCAGTCGAACCAGAGGTATAGAGAAGGAAAAGCGGGTCCTCGGAATTCATTGGCTCAGGAGCAATGTACGAAGGCCACTTCTCGACCTCCTCATGCCACCACCAATCACGACCCTTGGTGAATGGTACATCAGCGCCCGTGCGCTTGTACACCAAGCAGTGGGTAACGTCTGGACATTGCTTCAAAGCATCGTCGACGATCTTCTTGGTGCCGATTAATTTTCCACCTCGCTTTCCTTCGTCGGTCGTGATGACTACTTTGGATTGAGCGTCGATGACTCTGTCGCGGAGGGAGTCGGATGAGAAACCTGCGAAGACGACGGAATGGACTGCGCCAATACGGGCACAGGCTAGGAAGGAGATGAGCGCTTCGGGAATCATGGGCAGGTAGATGGCGACTGTATCTCCCTTCTTGACACCCATCTGCTTCAGCACTTGAGCCGTCTTGCAGACCTCTCGAAGGAGCTCGCCGTATGTAAGGGTTCGTCCATCTACAGCGTCATCGGCTTCGTAGATAATAGCAGGCTTGTCGGGGTTCTTGATCGCGTGGCGGTCAACGCAGTTGTATGAAGCGTTGAGTTGACCCTCGAGGAACCATGCGTTGTCGCCGTTTGCGAAGCTGCCCGTGTGTACGGTTTGGAAGTCTCGTTGCCAGGTCAGGAGTTCGCGGGCTAGGTTGGCCCAGAACTTGTCGGGCTCGGTGATGGACTCTTTGTACATGCGCTGGTATTCCTCGAGACCTGCAATTGATTAGCGACGGTCGCATATTGTTCTGTGGCTGAATTGGGGGCTTACCACTGATGTGAGGCTTGCTGGGATGCTCTGTAACAATGTCAATTCCATTCTCTTACCCTCACGGGATAATTGGAAACGCAAAAGAGGGGCTTACTCTCAAACATCTTCTTCGGGGGATCTATCAACGTCAGTCCTCACTCTCCAAAGCTCTAGGAACCCGAACTCACGGAAAGTATCGACCTCATGGGCCTCTGTGACCACCGAATTGGTGGGTTTTACGGCACCTTCAGACATGATCGCGGTCGTATCTTCTCTTGGGGTTGAGCTGTGACTCTGAAGCTGTTTCTTGAGAAGTATCGCCAACTGCGGGGTATCTGTACAGTCGCCTAATTAAACACCGGTCACGCAAAGACCTGGTTCGCTAATTACAAGGCTGGGCACCCAAACAGCTGATCGTTGCACAGAAAGACCGGACTGAGACAGGAATTTTCTTTGGAGTGGAGAGTTGAATTCGTGGGAGTGAGTAAGGAGCAAGGAGAAGAGCGAAAGATGGGATGGGGAGCGTCGCGGTTTTCTTCTCATTCCCTATGCTGGTTCGGGGCAAGGGACCTTATTACTTCATGGGTTATCGACGGTGCTTCAGCCATGCCCAATGCACCCCGGCTATTGTCTGCGAGCGGTTTTATTGGCGGTCTTGTAGCCCCATTGGCATCATCCTTCAATCCGAGCGACGGGCCTGGATGGAACGGGCTTAGGACGACTGTGGGGAGAACCGAACGGCCACGGCATCGATGATGGAAGTAACATAAGAGGACAATCCAGAATCCATCAGCCCATCCCGTGGCTCTTGGTGTCTCTCCATCTCGGGCCCGATGACCTCACGTTCGTGGGACTCGGAGAGGATATTTGTCAAACGCCCAGTCCGGGGAGAAACGGTGGCTGCAATCGTCGTCCCTTTTCCCCAGAATTGCCTGCGTCTCATCCAGAGCGTGCGATGCGAGCACGGCGGTTCGGTCCCATTTCGAGATCCAACTCGGCCCACAATTGATTCGTACTTCTGCCGCCGGAGAAGTGCATTTCTCGGTTGGAGAATATGGTAGCATCGAGAACGCATGGCTGGGTCTTTTATGGAATTTGGCGGGGTTGAGACAAGGCTGTCAACTCCAGCCTTGGCCACCACCTGCATGTATTGCAGAACCCCTCAGCAGCATGAAGCTCGGGCTTCGGCAGGACGCGCGGGATGGATGTTCCTCAATCGCCACTTCACTCTTCCTACTTCTTCCTTCATTGCGTTATCGGCCATAATTCCTTTTAAGTTTGGCTTTCCCGTACTTCCATATCAAATGTCAATCTCGAAGCTCGGCTGCCGATTTTCGTCAGCCCAGATTCTGCCGAGATGGTGGCCGGTTACATGGAACCAATATCCTCGACCTGCCATATGCAGGACGAAGATAACGAGGTAAGTACGGATGGAACTAATGTCAGCAGGCAGGAACCAGGGTCATTGAGCCCCTATTGTGTACAGCGAACTGGAGCGATCCGATACAGTGGTATCCATACAGCATGCAGGTTTGTGTGACGAGTCTTGCAGCTTACTCGGTCGCTCGTAAGCGGAAAAGAGTTGGGTGCCATGTGACGCTGTGCAGTCCCGGACGGATATTTTTACGGACCGTTATTTATATCGATCAGTGGACTCGATATAGCACTCTACATATTTATGCAGGTGAAAGAACATGTTCAAGTTGGATCGAGTTGAAACTGTTACTCTACTCGTGGTTATGTTTGGTGTTTGAGGCGCAATTTGATCGGCAGGAGGTTATCAAGGTGTTGATGCATCCCAACCTGGATCTGGAGATACTCCGATGCATATATCCTCAGCCGAATTCAGCTTAGATACAAGGCCAGTGGGTTTTCTCAGTTCGTTTCATCTGGATGTTCTCACATCCAATTATCCGAAGTGTCTGGCGAGGGTCTCTGCCAAAACTCTAATCCATTCTGTACTGTACATATGTATTTTCAAACTCTCTTATGTGCTTCATGTCTCTTTCGAAGTCTGCTATTGTTTCTCCCCCTCCTCTCTCCCTCTTCCTCATATTCTCAGCCATCAACACCACTCCCCACCATACCCCTGCTCCCTCCTACTCCTCTGTCCCTCAATACTCTGATCTTCAATCTCTCCAAACCCACTATCCTGATTCGCCTTCCCACTATTCCCCGTTGTTTCAACTCCGAATCCATGTTCTGAGATCGCCTCTCCATATCTTATATTCTCTGCTGTTTTCTCCCCTCGTTCTTGTTTTTCAGAGGAGAGGTGCTGGGCTGCTTCGTTTACGGTTGAGTCTGCGGAGGGAGGAGGGGTTAGTTTTTTTTTTTTTAGGTGGACGCGGAGAGAAGAAACAAGATAGAATGGAGGATGAGAGAGAAGGAAAAGAAACGAAGATCTATCTGCCAATGGAAAGAACAACAAACATCCTATTTTTTTTTATATGGAGAGAAGGAACAGAGAAGGGGAAGAAGAGACACACCATCAAATTGCCCACTCTCCTTAGCATGGCTCTTTCCGAACTCATTCACGCCCTCATACTGCGTCTGCTCGCCGCCACGTTCCGTATCCATCAATTTGGTGTTCGTTGCTTCAGACATCCTTTCTGAATTCTTTCGATCAATTCTAAATCACCAACTGGGAAATAGATGGAAGTATAACCGCAAAGTAGGAGCTCAATGGTTGGAGTCTTTAGTGTTGATGGTGGGGCAGCAGAATGAAGGACGCAAATGACGAATCCGGGGTTAAGATTTGGAGCTTCTCAACATTTCGACATTTCTCACATGAACTAGCATCTCCTCTCCCTCACCATCTTGAGATTTTCATGTAAGCGTTAGGAGAAAGAAAAAGAGAAACCTACTGCTTGAGATAGAATGCCCCATACTCAATGTCCGAGAAAGTCCTTCGAAAGCTAGCCCAATTATACTAGCATGAACGCCACCTCGATATCTATCACATCTCGAAATTCACGACACGCAACAAACGCCGTGCTCGCTGTCTTCCACTTTCCTCCAATGTCTGGAATATTGCTGTACGGCAACACTTTCAAAGACTTCTCTTCCGCGTTAATTATTCGAATGTCCCAAATAACTCCTGGACATTAGCGAAGTTTTGTTGCACGTCTAGAACCTCCCCCGGGTGGTTCCTGGATATGGTAGGAATTTGCTCTGCTGCTTTGACGTCACAAGTTCACATTCGACTCCAGCTGGAAGAGTAGACGTGCAAGACAAAACTCAAAATGGCCTTCATGTTGATGTCTGATTTCAACTTGAAAAGGTATACTTGTAATCGATGCAAAAGTCAGGACAGACAAGTAGGCATTGGCCTTGTGTGCTATACAGATTGAAGTGGGTATTGTGATGTACAGTACAGTGATATACAATTAACTATTCCTAACCTTTCCTCCTATCCCACCGAACCTTTTCCGTTCATCCCATCGTATGCAACCTCTAGTCATATCCTACAAGTTCCCTCCACTCACCTCAACTCAACCCCCAACTTCTCAACCAACGCCCCCCGAACCCTCTCATGCACCTCATTTGCCTCCTCATTCGTCAACGTCCTCTCAAGACTCCTATAATTAACTCTATAACACAAACTCTTCCTCCCAGTCTTCGGGTGTGTAAATGAATCCGTCATCCTAACATCCTCCACTATATCCCCCGCCACATCTCTCACTATCTCCATAACATCATTTTCATGAAACTCTACCTCCTTTCCACCACCTCCCGCTGCACTGCTAGAGTTCTTCAACCAGAATGCTACATCTTTGTAACAAGCTGGGTATTTCGAGAAAGGTACGAACTTTCGAAGTTTGTCAAGATCGTCAGAAACGCCTTTAAACTGGTCCAAAAACCTCGGATCCTTAGACCAGAATAACCTGATATCCGGAATCTCAAAAAGCAACATAGCAACCCTCTCCAACCCAATCCCAAAAGCCCACCCAAGTTGATCAGGAACACCGGCATTCTTAAAAAGATCCTGCTTCACAACCCCACACCCCAAGACCTCCAACCAATCCCCCTGCCAAAAAACCTCCAACTCCCAACTCGGACTCGTAAACGGGAAATAAGCCTCGATCCACCTCACCCTGAGTGGCTCATCCTTAAACCCCGGATCAGCTTTCAACGCAGCCTGTTTCGCCCTCGTGAAAATCTCCACAACCACAAGCTCCAAACTCCGCTTCAAATGCGCGGCTATAGCTTCCGCTTCTTGCAAACTATGTTCCTTCTGTAACGGATTCCGTTCTTCATGAGTTGGCGGATTCGGATCTTCGACTTTCATATCGTGTTTCGGTAATTTTTCGATATCGGCCCAGACGGCGGCCGCGATGTCGCCGGAGGGGACTTTTGATCTATCCCACATTCGTGCTCCTTCCATTTGGTGGAAGATGGGATAATGAGAGCGGTCGATTGCATCTCGTCTATAGACATCTGCTGAGATTAAGAATCCTTCGCTGGCGTTCTGGCGGAATGTATCTGCTTGATGCGCGCTTGTGTGTGTTCGAAGAACTGTGGAGGAGTTTATGTAGTATGTGTCTGTTTTTGAGCGGCCGGGGTGATCGAGAGGGAAGCCGAGGGAGTCGAAGTTTTGGTGGGTGGAGACGATGGGGAAGAGGGTGTTGTGGTAGCGGTAGGTTGGGGAGGGGAAGCGGGATTCGATTATGGAGCGGGTTATGGATATTGGGTGGTCTTTTTGGGTGTGTAGACGGCGGGAAATCGAAGAGGTTATATTCGGGGGCAGATTGTGCCATGAGTCTTTGGGGTAGGATTTCTCTTCTATTGTAAATGTTTCGGGGGAGGTGGAAGCTGTGACTGTTAGCAGTGGTACGACTTTTTGGGGGTTTTGGAAATGGCAGACTTGTAGAATTGTACCGGCAAGGAGCACATAGTCTCAGCCGGCGAGAAGACGCATTGCTGAGGCCAATGAATAAGGCCAATGCCTCACTCCCTGGGGAGAATCTCTTCGTCCTGGTGAGGGACCTCATCGTTGATTTGGAGAGCTACTTTCCCTTTCTGGAAAGGCAGTGTTGTGGCTCACCACTAAGCTTCAGACGACAAGCCGACGAATTTAGGCGTTGTCGTTTTTCCGGTTCCCGAGACTCCGATTGTCGCTCTCGAAAAAAATGACGAAGTTACAAGACCCTGCGTCAGAGAAACAGATATTAAAATTACGAACTCAATTGGTCCTTTCAAACCCTAAAACCGACATTCAAAATCTCCTCGTGAATTCTTCATACCTATAAATTGCCGTCACTGTGTAACATACGTATCAATTCCCTATCTTAAATCCGAGTCAATCTCAAGTAAAGGCAAAGCGGGTCTCTTCATCCCGTCACGTCGCTTCGTTTCCCAGCTTATATTTTATTTTGTTTCTGCACCTCCAGCTTTATCTCGACCTCACCCCTCCAATCCGCCCTATCTACCCTCCCCTCTCTTCTCTAAACGGAATGCGAACATACTCGCGAACCACAATTCAAAATGCCAGGTAGTGAGAAGCTGCGCGGGCTGCCGCGCAAAAAGGAGTGGAAGCCACAGAATATACGGTATCCATTCTGGTTTGGAGGGAGCGCGAGTTGTTTCGCTGCTTGTGTCACTCACCCTTTGGATCTTGGTATTTCCCCTTCTCTCCCTCCTATCTTCCCTCACTAACGCGTCCCAGTTAAGGTACGATTATCTCTCAACTGACTCTTTGGCGGAAGTGAGCGAGACGAAGAACAATAAGAGCTCTGCTAAAGAAGATATAACCACAGGTCCGTCTCCAAACCCGCCACGGCTCCGCCCCCTCAACCATGATCTCCACCTTCATCCACGTCTTCCAAACGTCCGGGTTGCGTGGTCTCTACTCCGGCCTCAGCGCCTCCCTCCTCCGCCAAATAACCTACTCCACCACCCGTTTCGGCATCTACGAAGAACTCAAATCCTCCCAAAAATCCCCCGCTTCATTCCCTACCCTCATCGCGATGGCGTCTACCTCAGGATTCATGGGAGGAGTGGCGGGGAATCCGGCAGATGTGTTGAATGTTAGGATGCAGCATGATGCAGCTTTACCTTTGGATCAACGGAGGAATTATAAGAATGCGGTTGAGGGACTTGTGAGGATGACAAGGGAAGAGGGGTGGAAGAGTCTTTTTAGGGGGGTGTGGCCGAATTCTATGAGAGCCGTGCTTATGACGGCTTCTCAACTCGCGTCCTACGATGGTTTCAAATCCCTATTGATACAATACACGCCTCTATCCGACAACCTCACAACGCATTTCTCTGCCTCTTTCATGGCTGGATTTGTTGCTACTACAGTCTGCAGTCCTGTCGATGTTATAAAGACGAGAATCATGTCTTCTCATGAGAGTAAGGGACTGGCGACACTGATGAGGGATGTGTATAGGGTTGAGGGTGTGGGGTGGATGTTTAGGGGCTGGGTGCCGAGTTTCATTAGACTTGGACCGCACACTATTGCTACCTTCTTGTTTTTGGAACAGCATAAGAAGATTTATAGGGCTTATAAAGGGATTAATGAGCCTATTACTACGGCGCTTTAGACCAAGTTCGAGAGAGATTTCTGCGGAGAAATTGAAGAGTGAAAGAAGTGGATGGGAAGAGCACGACTCAGACGCTCAGGAGAAGGCGAGGGGAAGAAAGAGGGGTGGAGTGCGTAGATGCGGTTCTCGTTGTGAGGATTTCTTATTCTTTGTGTCATAATGATAAACAGGATTGGGAGAGGGTAGAAGGAAAAGCAACGAGACAAGAAGGGTGAACAAAAGACAGATTTCTCACCATGCCAACTTTTGGCTGTGGCTTGCGACATACGAACGGTAATGGCACGGCAATAGGCATAGACGCATAACACGACGGAGTTTGGGATTTTGTATTATAGGGTATCATGGTCATTCTGAAATCTGCTCTAACGCGGCTGATTCTCCTTTCCTGTATTCTACCTTGAATTGCTGTGAATGAGCTTTTCCCTCCATCTAAACGCCGGGTCAAATGCTGGGTTGGTGGTACAAATTTTGGTGTCTGATTCTTTGCCAGATGAGAAAGATGATGGCGAAGAAGTGCGCATCCTTAAGATTGTCCAATAGTCGTATGCTGGAAGCATGCGATTTGGTGCTAGGAAAAGCTTAAGGCCACGCGTTTGCTCCATTCTGGCCGTAAGGTGTAGCACCATATGGAGTAGCAGCACCTTGGCTCCATTGTCCTCCACCGCCACCGCTGTTCCCATATGGTGTGGCATAACCTTCTGGCTGCCAATTGCTGCCATTCACATCCATAGGCTCTGGACTATGTGGTCCTTGATCGTAACCATTTGCGCCACCAGCACCATCCGTAAGATCTGAAATGACCATAGCAAGCTTTTGCTGAAGCACCTTGATACCTTGTTGGATGATCGCGTCCGGCTCGTGGTTGCCGACGCTCTCAACCTCGAAGTAGAATCTGTCTGGGACAGCATCGTAATCAAAAGGTTCGCCTTCCTGAGCAGGTTCTTCCCAATCGGCGTATTTGCTCTTTGGCCTGGAAGGAATTAGAAGAGCTTCGTGTATCTGAGGGGAAACAATTTACCATTCTGCAACAGGATCCGTCTCATACCACATGTCCATATGTCGTAGCTTGTTATGAGGATCATACTCGAACCCGACAGCAGAAGTTGGTGCCCATTTTGCATGTTCCTTAGCAATACCTTTCTTCGCAATGCACTTCAGCCGCAGCTCCTGGCCTTTCCTCAGCTTGGCAATAACAGTCCCAAGTCCATCTGGATCAGTGATGACCGGATTTCCAACCCACTGATTTGCCCGCTGAGAGTCGACCACTAAATCGCGAGCGTAGACCTTCATAATCTCGTCGCCAGTACATCTTGCGTGTAGGGTAAGTGTGACGCTGCATCTCTCGCAGTACTGGTCGCATTCACAATCTCTCGAGTATTCCACCTCCTCAACGTTCTTCGAGACCAAAGGCACAAGACCCAATCGATGCGCAATGAACTCATCTGCCAGGACTGAAGTATTCGCCTCGACTTCTACCAAATCGATTGCCATCGTAGGGACCTCGGCCATGATAACTCGACGGAGGGAGTTCGCGAAGGCGAGATCAACACTCGAGAGCTCAAAGTCAACATGATTTGCACCTGCCTGTCAAGCGCATGAGTATCAAAGTGATCGCATACTTCTAACAAGCAGCATACCTCTGTGATCTTAACGGACGGCCCCATGGTCTCCGCCATGTCCAGATCCATTCTGGCGTCGAAATCCATCTCGACGTGCCCTGCGCGCGCAGGTTTGAAGGAGCTCTGCAGAGAATGAGTTTACGTGACAGCTTCCTCGAATGGTGAGACAGACGAAGGCGGTCTGCGAGGCTGACGTATCGAGCTCAGCCTTTGGATTAGGAAGAGGGAGGAGTTGCGGCGCGGTGGGAAATTTGATGATGGGCCACGAGTTCGAGGCTGAGGCCTCACAGGCACTTTCGCTGAGATATGCGGCCGCCGCTAGTGGAGTACGTGGTCACGTGTAATATTTTGAGTTGCAGTTTTGAAAGGCGCCTGTAACTCCTGTTTGAATGGTAATCATAATGAATGCGAGAGATAAGACTCTGGTGGCATTGTTCAGTATAAGTGGATCATTGAGATTGTTGAGATTGTATTGTGGCAGAGCACAAGTCCGAATTTCCCCCTGTCTTGCTATCCAAGGCCTAGAACTCTATCCGCTTCATACGACTCAGGGCAACAAGCATCTTGACTTGACACTTCATCCACTTATGCAAAGAGCATCGAAGGATTTGTAAATGACAACACATCTCAATAAACCAGCCTTCCTGTTTGAGCTGAGTCAAATCTCAATCAAATGCCGAGGGTTGCTAGGAGGTTCCAAATGCTGAGACTGCTTCAGCCTCGTTCAACAACATCCGGACGTACCTTTCCATGCCCAACGTTTAACCGCAAGAAACAAAGTACTCCGCATTCTCCCCAGCAGCCAGGCCTCTTCCGAAGCCAATAGGCCAATCCCCAAGCATAACGGCGTAGATCCTCTCATCCCCCTGGCACGTTCGAAGGCAGTGTTACGAGACACGTGACTCTCCTTATATCGTAAATCCCACACAAACCACATCTGCTGGGGGCTTAGTAGGTAATTATGAATCATTAGCGTTTGTCGTTTGAGTTCCAGACATTTCGTCAGTGGCCGCGTGCGTCCTGGATTGCGGTTGGTTGAGTGGCTGAGGTGGAAGAAATTTCCAGCGGCGAGGCTATGTTGCGGAGAGGCGATTCTGCCAAGCGCGTTCTCCTACGGCTTGTCCGCATCAACTCCATCTGAAGAACAAGATAAAGACACCGAACCTACCGTCCAGCCGACAACTTCCACACATCTACAACACTTTTCATCTATTCCGGATAGATTCTAGGCACCACTCAAGAGTTTCTCTCAGCAACAAGAAAACAACAGTCAACATGTCGTCACCAGAGCTCTCTCCAACTGTGCTTTCTCCCACCTCACCCTCACCAACATCGCCACCCACATCGCGACCAACATCTCGAGCATCACGAAAGAGCAACATGTCCATCGATCTGTCGAATATCCCTCCTCTCATCCAACCTACGCCTCCTTCAAACACCCTTCTCATTACCAACTTGAACGATATTGAGATATTCCGCCCTGAAAACCTCCAGACGATTCGAGAACTTATTCACGCTTCAGCACCCATCCACTCCTGGGCACCCCTCAAATCGTTCCGCCGAATCGTCGTTTCCTTCTTCAACGAAGAATCCGCCATTCGAATCCGCCAGATTCTCGACGGCGAAGCCATAATGGGTGAGAGCGTAAAAGTCTACTTCGGCCAACCAACCTCCATCGAAACCAAAGACGAGCACCTCCCACTCCCCGACGCCGGTAAATTATTCTTTATCAGCCCACCACCCTCTCCACCTCACGGATGGGAGATGAAGCTAGAGGATGCGCCGAATAAGCAGGTTCATGCTGAGGATTTGGCAGAGGCGTTGGCGAAGCTGCATGCTAAGCCAAGGACGGATTTACCCGCTAGTCCTGTGTCGGAGGGTGAGGGTCGCGAGGTCCGCAGACAGAGAAGTGGGAGCTCGACTACGATTTATAATCCTAGTGAGCATGGTTGTAGTCCAAATCTGCCGGCGATTTCGGTGGAGGATTTGACGGGGGAGAATGAGATTAGTCCGATTGAGCAGGAGAAGCCTATCTTTGCGCATACGTCGAGACCTCCGGTTGAGTTGATGGGGCTATGAGGGAGGATGGGATACGAGGAGTATGGAGAGATATGGATTGGGGCATAGCATGGCGTTCTAGGCGAAGCATGAAGGAGAGCGAGCTCTGCGTTCGCATTGAGCTGTTTGGTTGTCTTTCAACGATTACTGGTGTGGGCGTTCATATAGAGAAAGCGCAAGCATGTGTGTGATATTTAAATTCCATTGGGCTCTTGCTCATCTGTAATAATACCAAATTCATGAAATGAAAAAGATTCCAATCATGCCTCAAAATGTGCAAATCAAGCGATATAAAGCACGATACCAATGACCTGAACAACGAGGTACTTTGCAAAGGATGCTAGAGTCAGGTTTCGAGTGGCATCAGGGAACTTGAATGATTTGTTCCTATGGTCATTATGTTCATCGCATTTTCAGGGACACCGCGAGCCTGCTTGAACTTGACCTCACTCAAACGCCTCAAATCTCATTACACCATATGGTTATCACAAATCCTGGCTCTGCTCATCAATAAATCAATCATAAACCAACCCAACTCCCCGCTACCTTAACCAAACCCCAGCTCACCCGAAGACCAACATAGCTCAAACACCCCATTAGCGCACCAGCGATGACCAACGTCCTGAAGTTCCTCTTCTCGACAGAAGACCGCTGAGTTCCAGGTACATACTCGCCCATCTCTGTTGCTGTAATATCAAGTGAGGGGATATACTTGAAGTCAAACACCGTTTCTTCGCCTAGCCCATGATCTTTGTTGTGGACTATTAACTGGTAGAAGATCTTGCGTAGCGCCTAGAGATATTAATATGTTTGAGCAAAGGGAATGTCACAGTAGAGGGGAGTGGACTTGAGAAATACCAGCAAGAAAGGTGACTCACAGCAACCTTCCTCTTGTCCCAACTCTCCACCGATCTATGACTATAACACAACGCCATAAAGAAAAGACATTGACCCGCGACCAGCGCCTTGTAATAGAAACTCGGCCTTATCAATCCCAACTCATCCGCCAAATCATCCCCATTGAGCCAACGTGCAGAAGCGACCAAGAAATCCCTCGACGCGTACGCAGGAGGTTGATTCTGCAAACTCACTATGATGTTATTCGCCAATATCCTACTCGTAGGACTAGGTTTGATCTCTTCAGACATGAGACTTTCCCAAATCGCTCGTGCTTTGGCTGGGGAAGAGAAGAAAGAGGTAGGTGTCCCCATGTAATGAGCCACGAGCCGCCATAATGCGATATAATCCTCAATCTCCCTTTCCCTTAAATAAATCCCTTGCCTCGGGAATCCCAACCAAATCAAAGTAGAAGAGAAAGTTGCAATTGTACCAACGCAATCTAGATCGTTGATTGGAATACCGTATTTTTCAACAGAGTAGTAAGATGGCTTTTGAGCAGCGAGGGCGAGGATTCGGCGACGCACAGAGGCGTGGAGGAGGCGGACTCGGATGCTAGAGGCGAAGCCTGAGCCGAGGGGTTGGATGGAGGGGATTGAAGAGGTTACTTGGAGGATGTGTTGGGTTGTTTCGTAGAGGCGGTGTTTGGCGACTTGGGGACTGAAACCGCCTGTTCGTGCGAGGACTTCGGTTACACGGGCGGCTCCCATGCCGCCGAGGAGGGAATTGTATGCTAGCTGTGAGACTGTTAGAGGTTATTGAAGATGGGAAGAGGTAGGGGAGGGGGGATTACGGCTGTAAGAGCACATCCTCCGTATCTGTAGAAGACATCTTGGCCACGTGCAATCTGGTCCCAATCAACCCATTCCGGAATGGTGTTGACTTCTTTCCATAACTGCCCGAGCTTCTCATCTTCTTCATGATGATCTTTCAATAGCTCATAGAGATCTCGCTTCGGTGGTGGTTCAGAGCCCTCTTTGCCGGGTGCTCTACTTCGGCTTCGAGGCAGCTCTTTGCGTGCAGGTGGCGAAATGGCATCAAGCCGGATTAAACATTCGTCTGCCAACTCATCGTAGGAGAACTTCAAAGGGTGGTATTCTTCTGGTGTGAAATGATCAGGAGTCCATTGAAATGTATAGCCCCAAGCATAACGAGTGTTCTCGTCATGGCGCCTGAAGGGATTTGGCCAAGACATGTGCAGAGAGATAAATATATATGACACGAAAGCAAAGCTAGGGAAGACCTCAAGTATAAACTCTAAATTATCAAAGAGTGAAGAGAAGAGAAGACATGGCTATGACAGAGACAAGGTAAATGATATTGAGCAATAGAGAAATTCCCCGCCATCACATGGCTGCATCATAGACTCGAGATAAACCCTGCATAATGTCTGAAGCTAATATGCCGAGGATAGCAATTGTGTGTTGGGTTGAAAAGGAAAAAGTCAAGTCATAATTCGAGATTCATAAAACAAGTCAGTTGATGCTTCTGGACGGAGCAAGCCTCTGAAGTGGTACAAAGTACATGGCTCGTGAAAATTTGGTTGTGGTTGTACGAAAGTAGTTGGGTCATTGAAAATGTTCAGGGGCATAGCTTCGATAAGGCTTCCGATAAGGATCGCGTTGCAGGGTCTAGAAATACTGGCGAGCATGAACATTTTCTGTTCTCCTTTCTCTTGCTGTCAACATCACCATCGACGTTTCAACAATGCCCTGTTTGTGCACATCCAACACCTTACGATTATTTGTCCGAAGTGTAGCACAAGTCGACCTACCGCAGGCCGCAAGGTTTACAACATCAAGAAAGCTTCAAAACGACGGAGTTGTATGGAAGCGCGAAGGCAGATACACTTCTGAATCAGCAAGGCCGCGTTTTGAAAAGATAGTAGTCCCCAAATCTTCACAAGAAAGATGGCCGCCGGTGAAGGAGGATGTTCCTAGCCAGCTTAGCTACATAGACGCAGACGGTGCGATTGTCGACTTTTCCCTAGAGGCTGTAGATGCAATCGCAGCAGAGGCTGCAACCGAAGCTGCTCAGGATGCCTACTCCAGCCCGATAAATGCTCCCGAGTACGATACACCATTGTCCTCTTTGATGAAGGATATGCCGTCGCAAAAGAGGTACACACCGATGGAACAGATTGGAGGTGTTGTGAGGAAGATGAAATCAGAAAATACGGGCCTCAAGATCCATTACAGCGTTGATCCGGATTGGGACAATATCGATGCGCGAAGGCAATGGCTCAGGGCAAAAAGGGATAGAGAAAAGGCGGAAAGGGCGAAAAAGGCGGCAGAAGCTGCCAGAAAAGCGGAGAGACAAGCTGCAAACGATAGAGAGCCGTGGATGGTAGAGAAGGAGAGGGCAGAGGAGAAATATCCCGACGGATACCAGCCTCTGAAGCGTCTGTCGCCCGACGCGATTGCGGGAATCCGAGCACTTCACGCTCAGGCGCCTGAACAATGTACAACAGAGGTTCTAGCGGCGGAGTTCAAGGTCACTCCTGAAGCTATTCGGAGAATTCTGAAGTCGAAATGGACGCCCAGCCCAGAGGAACAAACGGACAGAGAACAGAGGTGGTTCAAGAGAGGCGAAAGGGTCTGGTCCAGACTGGCTGACATGGGAAGGAAGCCTCCAAAACAATGGAGAGAAATGGGAATCGGTGCTGGGAGACCAGATTGGATGAAGCCCAGGCCCGAGAGGAGGGAGGGGAGGGATACTCCACGGGCCCCATTACCTGCGCTCATCACGACAGCAAGGCGAAGGGAAGCCAGGACGACGACTTCTGGGAGAGAAAGCCTTTCAGATAGAATAATCTGAATAGCATCTGTACGATATTAGGATCCTCGTCGCGGATCAGTTCCCATTTGTTGGAAATCGAGTCGGAATCATGAAAATGATCAGTGCATTGAATGTTCTGTTCTTCGAGAAACGGTTTCATGCAGTGGCACGAGAAATGTTGGTAACAATAAGAGAATCCTAGCTCTACCCATAAACCAAGATCATCGGCATCCCCCTTCTCATCGAGATAACCAGATATGAACTCAACAATCCCCATCTGGTATCCAATCGCATTGTGAAACCGGCAACGTTGTGTGATATGCCCTGGCATGTAAAATCGAGTAACCGTTTTCGCTTCGGTTCAGCAGTTGCCCCAAGCAATCTCAGGGGCGTGTTGACCACGGACCCCATCCTTGAACGCGCAGTGCACAGACAGAGATAGAGAGGGCGTTAATCCTCGAAAACCTAGATTCTCTTCTTGTTTTCGACCTCACTCCTTCCCATTGTCCGTTGTCCGTCTGTTGTGCAATAGCCCAGAATCGATCGCTTCAAGATCTGTCACTGTGAGTCAGTCGAGCATCTTGTTGTTGTTGTTGCATAAAACTTCTAACCACAACAAACAGCATTTGTTCCCATGCTTCAATCGACCCCAACCTGCACAACGGCGAGAAAGCTTCCGACTTTGCTTTTAGGAAAAATTAATGATTCGACCTTGAAGACGATATCAAACCTACACGATACTGATCTCAATTGATCATATTCTCATGGCTTGACCATGTCTTCTACACCTTCGAATCCGCGAACTTTCGCTGCGAACACAGGCCTGGGAATAAGTTCCAAGCTGACGCCTTCCAATTCTCCATACTCACGTACTCCACGATCTCCAAACAAACCCCGCAACTTCTACGAATCAGGCCTGTCCCTCAAGAGGATAATTGGCACCACAGTCTCTTCTCCCACCGCATTTGACACTCTTTCCTCCTCTCGCATATTCGCATACACCGCTGGTGCGGCAGCTGTTGTTGTCAATGTTGACGACACCTCGAAATACTCCCAACGATTCTTCAGAGCACGCCCCACAGCTGTTCCTTTGAACAGTACTGCCAATGTGACTTTGGCACCTTCTACACCAACGAATACCGCGAATGATGGCAGAAATAGAGCGGTAGTAGCTCTACGAGATTCGGCATTGCCGTTTTCTCCCTCTACACCACATACGAGCTTAGAATGGGGCGATTCTCCTACTTCCAAGACCTGGACAAGTAGGGAAAGGATAAAGGCAGCCACATGTCTATCAATAAGCCGGGATGGAAAATTCCTGGCTGTTGGTGAGGTAAGAAGTGGTGTTGAGAGACTATATACGCAAATACTAACAGGAACCCAGACTGGCTACTCTCCACGAGTTTTGATATTCTCCTTACAAGATACTTCCTCCGACATTCCTTTAAGCATACAAAACGAGCACACATATGGGGTACGAGCTGTGTCTTTCAGCCCTGATGGGAAATACCTGGCTAGTTTAGGATCTCCGAATGATGGCTTTCTTTACGTCTGGTCGATCAACCAGAGAACTGGTGCTGCGAAGTTACATTCGAGCAACAAGTGCACAAGCTTCGTCAAGCAAATGATATGGCTGGGCAGCAGTATTGTCACGTACGTACTTGAGTTTTACTCCAGATCCATTTCTTCGCCACAGCCCCAACATTGAGCACTTTCTAACGTCCCAGCAGGGTTGGTACTCGTCATATCAAAATATGGCGAGTAGAAGACCCGAGAAGTTCATCACCCACGAAACAGCGATTCGCTCTGGACGGCACGCCTTTACCAGTAGCTGTACAGCCATCTCTGAAAACACTAACTGGACGAAATGTCTTGCTTGGACCCTTGGTGGAAGCTATATTTACAACGCTCGGAGCAATATCCGATCACAAGGCGATAGTTTGCTCTGAAAAGGGGGACGTCTGTTTACTCGACGATAGTGAAGGGCAGAAGTTGATGAAGCTGGCGAATACTGGTTTTGCGATTACATGTATAGCTGTGGACATGGAAGCGAAGAGAGTGAGGATAGGAGGGCGATATGGCAAAGTCAAGTCAATATGCCTGGACGATTTACTCACGCCGAGCACGCCACCAGAATCGCCAACGCCTATGAATGATTCGGCGTCCGGGAGTGAAGTAGGGCATATCTGTGCTATGGGTTATGCAGCGAGGAGTTTAATCACGGTTGACTCCAAGCACTTGATTGAAATATCAAGTCCGAATTCAGATCTTGCAGATCCGCAAATGTCGAATACGCCATTCCCAGCACATGGTGATTCAGTACTGGGAGTGAGGTTATTATCGCCAGACAACGAGATGAAAGCGGCGTTTCTGACCTGGTCTGCAAATGGCACAATCGTTTTCTGGGACCTCGATGGCAGCGCGAAGTCATTTCTGAAAGTGGAGGTGGAGCAACTAACCGGAGTAGAGGACGAGGTAAATCAGTGCCAGGTCGTTCGGGCTTCGAAAGGAGCGTCGTTCTTGGTCACTGGGGACAAATATGGTGTTTTGAGGGTCATCAGCACAGTCACACAGAAGTGCACGTTCGATGCCAGGGCCCACATGTCTGATATTCAGGACATTGCTCTACACGAATCCGAAGATGTTACCCTGATTGCTTCATGCAGTCGAGACCGCACAATACAATTGTTCAGGCTCCTTTCTGAGCAGTGGGCCCTTATACAGACATTGGACGAGCATTCAGCCAGTGTTTCAAGCTTGTTCTTTGCAGAGAATGGCGAGAAATTAATATCATGTTCAACAGACAGGACGATACATGTTCGGCAGCTTGTCAGGAAGGATGTAGGAGGACAAGATGTGATAGGTGCGGTCCCAGTCCGGATCATCACTCTCAAAGCATCTCCTGTCTCGATGGCGGCTTGCTTTGCAGACCAAATGGGCAACTTCGTGGTTTCTTTATTAGATCGAACAGTCGCTACCTATGAGATTTCCAGCGGACGTCTCATACATTCATTTCGAGCAACGGATAACGATGGGCAGGATGCGGTCGTGCTAGATGCTCTCGTGATGGGGAGGCCTAGCACAATTTCTGGTCGGCCAACAATACTTGCAGGGGTTTCAAGTACAGACAAGTCAGTCAGAATTTATGATGGAAGCACAGGCTCTTTCTTAGATAGGGAGTGGGGCCATACAGCCAGCGTAACGGATGTGGCGCTCTTGGAGCTTCCGGATTCTGAGCAGAAGACTTTGATAAGTACTGGCTCGGACGGCACAATCATGATTTGGGACCTTTCGCCCAGGCCACAGGAGCTTGAAGAGCCGGCTTCACTGGCACCCAACCGTGACCCATCACCCCCCAAGGATACACCATCGACACGACCACCTCTTCGAAGAGTACTCTCCAGAGCCGAGCTAGCAGAGTTCCAACGAGCATCACCACTATCTACACCAACAGGCCACCGCTCCCCACCACGAATAATACGCCGCAAAACATCTCGTTACGGCCTCTCTTCTCATTCGCCCACCCTTTGCATCCCACCTGTACCTTCTGTCAACTCAAAACACTTCACTTCCGCCTCAGACGATTCCTCGATCCGCCGCTCCACTCGTCACCGTTCCCGCAGTCCTCCACCCTCTCCGAAAGCAAAGGACACGCGTCGTCCTTCGCTCGCCTCTCTCGACACCCGCGGACGCACGAAATCAGCCGGGAATGGCAATTTCTCCGAATTCGGAACTCTGAATATGGCAACAGAACAAGTATGTCGCACCCTCCGAGCATATCGGAAGAAACTCCTCTCCTCCGAAACCGTAAAAGAAGAGGCGTTGAAGGAACTAGACCAGGAGTTGCGATTGACAGCCATGGCGCTAGGAGAGAAGAGTTTGAAGAGCAAGGCGATTAGCGAGACGGTTCTTACGGGACTACTAGATCAGTATTCGGAGAGATTGGTTAGTATTTTCGATGAAAAGTTGAGATTGGCCATGGTGGGTAGCGAGGAGCCTGAGTTAGTGGAGGAGAAGGAGATAGAGAAGGAGAGGCCGAAGACTGCAGGGCCGGTTATCGAGACGAGTCCTTCAAAGGGGTCGGTTTCCACTTCGGTGACGGAGACTACAACAAACCAAACGATAGTTTGAGGTTTCTTTCGTGAGCGAGATGGAATTTAGGGAGTTACTAGGGTTCTTTTCTTTTGTGCTATAGGGACAAGGTGGCGTTTTCGGTTTTGCGAGTTTGATAGAACTGGCGCTCAAGTGGAGTTGGTGGATGGCGACTTGACTTTTCGGCAGGATACTTCGATTTTACAACAAGAGCGTAACACTACATTCTGGCGTTCGGCCTGCGGCTGGCCTTTTACTTGATTCAGGTTCATCAACAACAGGAGTTCTTTGACAGCCCTGGGCGGCTATGGTGTTTTTCTTGAGGGTGGAACCAACACAATCGGAGCTTGGGGACGGGATGAAGACAAGATAAATGCTCGAATGCTCGAAAGGAATAATTGAGTAATGGTGAATGGTGAACGGAGCTCGCGAGAGCTGGGTTGCAGGGAACTGGGAGTTTGTCTTCGATAATGTAAGATTAAGAATTGGGAAAGAGAAGAATTGAGAATCATGCCTCGAATTTAGTTTTTCCTCTCCTGATGCTGCGTTAAGTTTTGCTGATACACTAATTCGTGGGGGTCATTATCGTTGCCATAAAGTAAAGGAATCCGTCGTCACTTCGTGACTTCCTTCCAACGCCTCGCTCAATCCCATCCATCCCTTCCCATTTCCGGTTCATGCATCCATTCCATTCTTCCAACAGACCTGGTTCACTTTCCCCTCAAACCAGTACTAAGAACCAGCAGCAGCAGCACCGCCACTACCCTGCTGAGGACTAACATTTAAATTCGAATACCGCCCTTTCTTGCCCATTCGAGCCTTCCCGTCCTTCTCCTCTCGGAGGGATTTTGCGAAGGGATACTCATTTTCTGGCTCCTGGTAGCCGCACAGGATTTTAGTAAAGTGGTGGCGAGTGCCTGGTATTGACTGTTTTGTGTTAGAGATTATGTTGATCTCGGTTGAATAGGAGATTTAGGGTTCAAGGGAGGAGAGAAGATATTGGGGTTGCAAGAGGGTACAGGGTAGGATGTGGGGTAAGTTGTGGGGAAAAGGGAGGGCACGGACATCAGAACGGGCTTGAGCATGCATCATGAGGAGCTCTGGGCTGTCTAGGATGACGGCTGCGAGACGACGGCGTTGCTTTTGTTCCCATGTTTCGGCAGTTTCGTAGCTGGAGTTTGTCAGTAAGCGCCAATAAATCTGAACAAGCAGACAGCAGGAGGGGTGAAGCGTAAGTATAGAGAAGAATTTGGGTATTTAGAGTAAAGAGCACAAGCAATGCAAATGGCTAGTAGCGCAAGGTAAAGCTCCAGATAGAACAGCAATGAATAATGTCTTCGACGAAAATTGCTTCCTATGACACGTGACAGCTCAAAACGAAACCTCTGACTTACGGATTATAATTCGGGTCAAAGTTCTGGTCACTAGAGTCATCATCGCTGCTCATCACATTGGTGCCCCTAGCCTGTCGCTCCTGCATCTTGGGCGTAAACATTCTTTTCTTTCCTGCTGAACTCGTCTTGGACACCTTTCTTAGTCCTTGAGCCTTTTTCTTCTTTGGAGCAGATGAAGCTGGGCCTGGAGATGAGGAGCTCGAGGAAGAAGCGGTGGAGAGAGAATGGCTGCCTGAGTAAAGAGCTGTGGAAGTGGAAGGACCTGCCGAGGTAGCGGCTGCTTGCATTACGGCGTCTAGATCATCGTCGACCCATCCTTCATCGTCACTCATCTCTGGTGAGGAGTTGTTGGTGGTGTATGGGTCTGATTGATCCATTTTGATGATCTTGAGTTTATTGACTATTGTTTCTCTTCGCAATATGGCCGAGTATTAGTTTCGGTCAAGATGCATCAGGAGGTTGCTATATGCATACATTGACACTAGGACAAATGTAGACTAGTGACGGGCTAAATGCACAGATAAGCGATCAAAGCAATTGCTTTTGCCAACCTCCTTTCTCAACTTGCTCCTCTATATTCTCTTTAAACGTTGACACTGCACTCGATTTTCTCTGTCAATATAGCAGCCGTATTTACCGGTGGTCATAGACAACACAAGGCTATGAAGTGGGACCATAGAAGAGCAATGACTGGTCAGAGGCTAAGAGAACCGAGCAGGCCAGGCGACCAGGCCGCCAATATAAAAGGGATGGCAAGTGCTGTCATTTTCTTTCCCTTTCATTGTTCCAGCAACTGCTTGTTTACTTCTGCAAATTTCCTATCGTTCATGGCACGAAGCAATCCATCTTTTGTTTCATTTGGATATTTGGAGAACCAGCAAACAACTCAGGATGGAGACCAGGGTTGTTCACCAACATCCTTCTGCTGGTTGCTATTTTCTTCAACCACATTTTCTTATCGTTATCGCTGCCAATGGACTACTTTCCACCAGGATAGGGGTTTGTTATGAAAGCAACGCGGAAGAGAAATTGACGCGGAAGACAACCTGAGAGCCTCGCCGCTCACTATTCATCACAACCTCTTCGGAGGTTCGGTCCCTCTATTTTCCTTCGATCTTATTCTCTTACACAGTCCCTACTTCCTACAACTTCCCTTCTCGATCCTGTTCTCAGCCACGACAAATTCCCAACGGCAACCATCGTTGCACTTCTCTCAGACACAACGAAGACTATTGTCCGATGCCCAGTCTGGCTTGCTCTTTCCTTTGCAACTCAATAATCCTAGATGTCGAGCAGTAAGCTTGACGCTTTGCAATAAGGTACCACGCGCCTTCGACATCCTGCATCAGATCGTTCCCAACGATGCCTCCACTGCAGGGTCGAAGTAAGTTTCTCTTGTTCTTGAGTTTTATAAGCAAACCTCCTAAACCTTTCTAGATGGCAATATGGGTCCTCGAAGAGTTACGCCCCTTATACAGGAGAAAGTTGCACTTTTTGAATCTGGAAGACCTCATCAGGAAGCACCTCAAGAGCCTGAAGATAAAGAGGAAAATTACGAAGACCACTACTTTGAAGAGCACGACACCGAAGAACAAGGCACCAGAGAACAAGAGACAGAAGAGGAAGAGCCCCCGGGATCATACGAATACGCAGATGAATCTGTGGATCCGCCCTCGTCGGCGCCTCCAAGATATCCAACTCATCATGAATCGCCTGCCAACTTTCGATATGCTGTGCGAGGTTTCGATGGCCAGATCACCTACCTAAGCGAGGACCTCTCTTTTGATACCGCCGTCTACTTGGATCAATTAAGTCCAAGAGTGCCAGTCACTCCGAGTATGCTCGCATCATATAGTATAATGCGAGGCAGTGCTGGTCTTGCAAGCGATCCACTTCATCACGCTTTGTTTCCCGTCCCAAAGCGTTCTTGGGGGGTTAGCAGAGTAAAAATTCCCATGTTTAGAGAGAAGCAGTCGTTCGAGAGGTAAGTCGGCAATAATCTACGAAGCATCTCATTTACTGATCGTTCCAGGCTGTGGCGTGGCTCGATCTTCTTTTGGGACGAGGCAGTCGAGAGACCCGAAGTACCAGAACCACCAAGTTCTGCTGTCCCTCGTGGACCGAACATGCGGAATGACCAAGGACAACTACTCACATACCGTGAATACCTTGTCCAGTTTCTTGCTACCAGGGGCAAGGGTCATTAT
The DNA here is from genome assembly GCA_014904845.1 of Acephala macrosclerotiorum. Lineage (NCBI taxonomy): Eukaryota > Fungi > Ascomycota > Leotiomycetes > Helotiales > Mollisiaceae > Acephala > Acephala macrosclerotiorum. The sequence continues at coordinate 79,715 of MU119348.1, forward strand.
AAGGGCGACAAGGTGTATTACAACTTTGGCTATGTCAGGGATGAACATACAGGCGAACTGATCGATCCTGACACAACTAATGGAATGCGCCCGGACGAATCTCTCTTTCATTTGCACGACATTGACGAACACATGGGGAGGTTTTTGCCAGAGCCAGATTTCCAACGATCTGAGAAGCTTGGCCCCCGATTGATGACTGACGAAGAGACAGAAGCCTTTTATGAAGACTTTGCCCGGTTTTGCGAAGACCACGTTGATGTAGAAGGTGACCCGAGAGCCTTTCGGATCACTCCCACAATATTTTTCCAATGGGCTACTGGCGCCCGGAAAGGAGACTCCTACGAGGAAGAGCGGGTGTATCCAGTAAGCTGAATTCTCTCTCCTAGGGTCTCGCTGCGTGACTAACCCTGCTCGCTCATTAGGAGAATATCATTTGGAAAAAGCTTCCTAAGCGAGAAGAGCAAACACGAGAGCCGAAGAAGCGCCAGTGGGAATTCTGCCTCGAGGATGGAACTAATCAATGGGAAGAACCTGGAGAAGAGGGGTACCCAACCTTTCTGACAGAGCCAGCAGGTAAGTTCAGGTTGTTTGTCCTTGAAGCTCTGGTAATAACAGATTTCAAGGCATAAACATGGCATCAATTCCACCCGATTTCCATAAATTTCTGCCACAGGTTCACAGAGATCTCGAACGTCAAGCTTTCGGTACGGCTCGATCTAACCACATGGCTCATTCAACGAAATCACCGACACCTTCAGACTCAGGGATTATTACTGATGTAAGTTATCCTGCAACTATTCGTGGTCTTCGTTTCTGATGATGCCTGCAGGACAAAGTCATTCGAAGCCTCGGCGAGACCGAGCTTCAGAAGATTCACAAGTCGGCCTCAGAACGACTACAGAAGGTCGAGTACATCTTGAACGAGTGGGATAGCATGCAAGCAAAGGTTGGCGAATCTCAAATCGAGCAAACAGATCTCGCCAGAGAGGTCTTCTTCATGAATATTCGGCAGGAGCGGGAGCAATTGCAGGATTTCAGATCGTTCCATCAGGGTATGACCCAGAAAACTCCGTTCGGCAACAACTCTGGCTCGGTTCGACCCTACTTTGAAGGTCGCGATACTTCACTGATTCTCGATGAGGCGGGCAGAGCTGCAAAAGCTGCGAGCAACTACCTCATGGGCTCCCATCCTGGAGACGTACACGCCGCTATAGGTGACGCTCCTGGCTACGAGATCCAAAGCATCCTTCGTCAGGGTAGGCACCTCCGCCGAACTAGACACTTTGCCACCCATCACCTTCGAGATAAATATTATGACGATTCAACAAGCGACGATGCCGGAGCTCACGATTCGAGTTGCCAAAATACTGATCACGGAGATGAATTCAGTCGCGGAACTGGTATTGCCCTGGAATGTTTTAGGCGTGACGATGACGAAAGTCTATACAGTGGACGTCGTGGACATTCATTCACTGATGGAAGCCGGCCTGGCTCGTCTTACTTCAACAACTCCAAAGGCATCAGCGGTGGTCCTATCCACGAAGCTGAAAGATCTACGCCTTCAGGCCCAAACGTCGATACAGCCTTCAACGAGCGTCCCCGTGCTGAGAAGATCCGTAGAGTACGTGTGAACGAGGGCTCGTTCGCTAGTCGAGCCAAATCTTCCGGCTTCAACTTTGAAGACGATACATTCTGCGCCCAACCTCGTGCTGATGGATTTAACTACGACGATTACTACGCTGAAGATCCATGGTTCATCGACTCTCCAACCGCCGAAGAACGTGCATCCTGGGACCTCAACCCTGATCTCGGAGATCCTGCTACCGGCTACGACACCCCAACACCTCTCGCTCCCTTTCCTCCCAAGAAGGAAGAGATAGAGAAGGAAGAAAAGAAGCCACGCAGCAAATTCCAACAACACTTTGATGAGGCACACGAAGCCGATATGATCAAGTTGAACAGAGCAATCTTCTACAACGAGCACGCCAAGAAGGAGTACGAAGAGATCCAGCAGAGCATCGCTGAGCTACGAGCCCGGAAGGAGGAATTGTTAAAGTATTTTAGCGTTACCCACTACAGCCAGATTCCTGATTTCTATATTCCGATACCTCAACCTAGGGAGATGTTTGCGTTTGAGAAGGCTAGGATGGAACAAGAGCGAAGAGAGGCGGAGATGAGAGAGCGAGAGGAAGAAATGAAGCATAGGGCTATTTAAGTCGTATTGATGGTGGGTTTGTGGTGGGCGTGTACATGGAGTTTGGTGAAGGTTGTTGGGATATGTTGAGTGAGCATGTACGTTTCTATTCTTTTGGGACACCAAAAGCACCAAAAGTCAGGTACACGGAAACATAAAAATGGTCTCGATGGAGGGAATGGCAGAAAGTACACGAAGGCCTTATGCCTACTTTGTACATTAGCTAGATGGTCATGATTCTTGAGGTCGTGACCTAGGTTTCCCCCAATGTAAACAAGCAAAGCAGACTTCTCGCACCGCCAGTGAGAGGAGCGGTGATATTTACAGACATGCAGAATACAGAGACTTTCCAACGCCAATTTATAACCCGCCATAATCGTACATGTACAATAACTCGACCAGATTGAGATCCTGCCAAGAGCGCCATCCATATGCCTCCTCGTTAGATTTACGAGTTCTTCACAACGCCAACCTTAGCAGCTCGTAATACCCGTCCGTTAAGCTTGAACCCCTTCTGCTGCGTATGGAATACAGTATTATCCTCCTTCCCTTGCATAGGCGTCATGAATGTAGCTTCATGCTCATTCGGGTTGAACTTTTCGCCCTCAACACTGGGATCAAATCTCTCCAGACCATGCTTCTTCAGGGTATTCATCAGGATACTCTCGGTCATTTTTAGACCTTCGTATAATGATACCAAGTCGTTTAGATGCTCGGTCTTCTCTTGAGCGTTGAGCTTCTCTTCAGGGACCATGGCTAGGGCTCGGTCGAGGTTGTCCACACTGTCGACGAGGTCTTTGGCGAATTTCTGGATGGCGAAGGCTTTTGCTGCTTCCATGTCTCGTTTTGTTCGTTCTTGGAGGTTGCGGAAATCGGCGACCTGGCGGAGGTATTTGTCCTGTTCAAAGCATGTTAGCACGAGTAAAAGCTACTGTTGGGCTGAAAATAAGATGCGATGGGATTGTGTGGCGCCGTACCTTCAAATCAATAATCTCCTTGTTCTTTGCTTCCAGCTCTTTCTTCACCGGGTCCTCAGCTTCTGCAGCCTTCCCATCTCCCTTTGCCTCTGCAGCATCACCTTCTTTCTTCGCCTCTGTTTCTGAGGAATACCACCTTGATGATGCTATCCTCTGTGATGTTGGGAAGGCTGGGGAGGGTCGGAATTGTGGTCTTGCTAATGATGCTCGGGGAGAGGATCGTATGCTGGAGCTAAGAGCCCTTGATTGTCGGAGTAATGTTCTTTGAATCATGTTGTGTTTGAAGGTGTCGCGTGCTGGTGATAGGATGGCGAGAGGAAACTTTTGAAGGGAAATTTTTGGATTGGGTTAGTTTCGGCATTGGCCGGACGGGTCGGTGAATGAATGATCCGGACAGGGTTTGAAAGACGACATCCGATCATGAATTTCTTCCATTTATATTTGTATTTCACCTGAGAAATAATTATTATTAATGGCCTTGAACTCAAAGCCCACACTCTTCTATTTCCGGAAATTTACCATCTCTGCGAGATCCAGCCGGCTACGACACCGCCTTTTGACAGCATCGTACTTGCAGGCCACGAAGGGCTTGGGGTTCTTGGGGATGATAAAAAGTTCTAGCGACGATAAAAGAACATAGGTGGTTTTTGCCCAGTTGGGTGTGCAATTGGGGTTGTGAGATCGTTGAGAAGGAGAATATAGAGGCTAGATTGAGAACACAAGAGTCTAGCTAGGATAAAAGCAAGCCTCTCAATCAAAGCCACAAAGAACGCATCAGATGTGCCTTTAATGTGTTCTTGAGCTTGCCAGTGGCTGCTCAGCAGAAGATATTCTGCATGACATACAGGTTGAGAAAGTGTAAGCTGTCTTTATGTCTAGCAGCCCACTTCTATGACAAGGTCAACTCAGCGTACGGTGTATAAAGAGGAGTTCAAGGAGTTTATTCCTAGTTGGGCCATTCTACGAAACCACGAAATCCTGTTTGGGAGCAGCAAGTTCAGCATTTGTATTGTTCGTTTGGGCATTTTCAACGCAGCTGCGCAAAATGTCGCTACTGTCTGCTGAAGCAAAACTTCAAGAAGCATCAAAGCAAACAGTTGAGTTCAAATATTACGTACTCTGGAGCTGAAAAGGCGGAAGCATAAACTTCATAGTGTACTAGATTTCAAGGGCAAATACGATCTCAAATCGAAGAGTCTGGTGACTACACTGTAGGAAGCATCAGCATAGGCATAGTATAGGTAGCATTGGCAGATATCATGCTCTAAGTGTCCCCTGGACTGAAGAGTTTCGAGAGATTTGGGCATTCCAGGGTAATTGCCCTATGGTGACTGTACTACTCCTGAGTAGCGGTACTGGACACCTAGCATTTTCCATCACCCAGCACTCCTAGGACTTTCCTCTGGTTGGCATGACAATGCTAGCTATTAAAGGTTCACTACTTAGTGAACGCCGAAAGAGAAAGTCCTGGCAAAGGTGGGAATTTGAGACTTCTCGGTCCGCAGTCGGGTACCAAGTCATTTCACATCGACAAGTGAGAGATCTTGGATGACTCCTCTTGCCTGTGATTTTGAGTCTCTATTCACCAGTTCGGCAAACCATGAGTCTAACAGAAGCCCTTGCCGGAGCGAGATTGTTGAAGAACGTGTTTTGACGTGCGAGGTTTAGTCGTCGCTAGCTTCGTTCGACACAAAACACAGAACCTTCATCGACTTTACTTTCTCAAATCAACAAAGACAAGTACAATACGATAGACATACAGTTCAGTCTGCCTCATAGTTGTCAGCATGGACTCTGCAAACAGTTAGTCTCACAATCCTTTCCAAGCTCCTAGCCTTACGCAGGATCTCCTCGGCTTCCTTTTTGCGCCTTGCGCAAGCCAAATTGACAGCCAACAGATAACAACTCCTCCTCGAGAGAGCCAGTCACCGGTCTCAAACCCAGTCCCAGCGCACCTTCCATTGAGATTGCACCCATCTTCGATTCTGTCAAGCCTGGCCCCATTGCTCGCGCCCTCGAAGTCGTTCGTTTCCCTGACCCTCGTCTCTTCACACGCAGCTAACCAGAACATAGTTCCCCGGTATCTTCGCTCCTCCCAAGGGTGCCAAGTCCCGATCTCTCACCGAGGCTGAGATGCAAGCCGAAGTCATGAAGCCTGCCGACGTCGAAGCTCTCGGAGAGCGCCTTCGTACCGAAGATCCTCCTATGTCCCTCGATCAAGTCCGAGCCCGTCGTGCCAGCATCAAGGAGGAGCGCAAGAGATCAATCGATTTTATCCGATCCCGAACTTCTTCCCGTGCTGCTGCCCTTGGTCTCCCTGATCCCAATGCAGGTTTGACTCAAGGTCGTGCCCGCTCAGTCTCTTCCGCCGCTTCAGGCTCGTCTATCGGCTCCAGTGGTTCTGGTGGATTCGCTTCTGCCCTGGATAAATTGGAGGAGGACCATAAGAATTAGAAATTTGTGGGATATTCACATTGAGTTCTCGGAATGGGATGGGAGGTCTGCATTGCGTTTCTTTACATAGGCGCAATTGTTCCTCCTAGGTTGGGAGATTTAGAAGCTTTGTCAAAGGATCAATGATAATCTTCTCAAGCCCCTGTTCTCAATTCGCATACAGGTGCTATCGAGCAAGGCTCTACATCTATTACCGTACCCCACTGCTCCTTCTTTAGATTGTTCCTTTGTCGCCTGACATCTGAGATCTAGCGTTTAATCATATGGGTGGTCTGCAGGTAGTTCCTGCCTCATCACCTCTAAACCCGCACAAGACCTTCCTCACCAACGCCTCACTCCTTCCCAAAAATTCGCTGTTCTGGATATGCAGGCTGCTTTGGTTGTTGTTATCGTTGCCGAGTGGTAAGGTGGTGGTTTTTGGCGACCTCGGCGCCTATGAACTGGGGACTGGAGACGGCTTCGAGGACTTATGAAGATCCCCCCTGTACCAGTGAGCGTTGGCAATACTGCATCCAGTCGTCTTTTTTTCTGCCTCTGCAATGCGTCGATGTTCTACTGAGTCATCACGGAGGATGTTACGGCACGGCAGGTCGACGCGTCCACCAGTTGGTGCTGCTACATCACGGGTTCGGACTCCACGAGGTATTGAGACTTAGGTCACAAAGCTGGACCGAGTGGACTCCGCTTGGTTCAATTAGAGTATTTCACGGCTCTATGATCTTGGTGGCTGCTGGCTTCGCAGCCGTCGGATCTCCTACTCACTCTGTACTTTTACGCTTTGCTTGTCTTCCGCTACTAGCTCTTCTTCATCCCTTCCTACTTTCCTTCTCTTTCGCGATCGCCTTCAAACTTTCTGGCCCGTTTGGCTTTTGAATGACGATTCTCCACTAGACTTGAACGTTTCCATCATGCGAGGGAATCCAGAGATCTTCTTGGGATCTTCTAAAAGATATTCAGAAACTCACCTCTCGGAAGTCTCAGTTGACAACCTCGACATGTAAAGGACCGTGTCGGTGGAAATCTAGTTTCAATCCTTGATGCTCAGTCCGGATCAATGTTCACTTGATCTAGCATATCAGCCCAGTCTTCCTGCTTCTGTTCTTTTCGATCTCGTCTGCCTAGAGCTCGCTGGGTTGCGATACTCTGCTCGCGTTTCTCGTTTAAGATGTCCATAACCCGAACAGGTGCATAAGCAATGCGTTGCAGTAGTGATAATTTCTCCCGTGGCCCCTTCCATTGACTTTAGATCAACAGCGCAAGTAGTGCCCTCAGAGAACACATTACGTCATTCCCATCATTGTGCATCTTTCCGGAAGGACATTCAAGACACGTTAAAAGATCTACCAGCTTTTGACCCTTATCCGACCCAAATACTGCCTGTCCGATCAACCATGTATCCATTACAGCGACGATACGCAGAATCTCTTTCACATCCATCCCAATCTTAGCCAAGAAATACATATCTTGTTGCATACCGTGGCCAACGAGGACAATATCACGGTGTTTCTTCGATGTCGGGGTGTCGCCACTGGAAGCACTCTACTTCAAATTAATATGATATCCCAAAAGCTTCTGGGCATTATAGAACAAGCTTCAGACTGAGGAAACTCAGAGTTTGTTGCGTATCCTCGATGTAGAAGAGTTTTCGGACATAATCCACCATGTTCTTGAAATTCGGGCCCTTCGGAACGTACTCAGATTCACAAAAAAGGAAGGTTTTGCCGTTCAGGGTAACTTCTCTGGTCTGGGTGCAGATTTGGAGTGCTGAGATGATCTCAGACTCATCCTTCTGTTCCAAATGGCGAGTGTCTAACAGAGACAGCAACTTCGTCGATCCTTGGCATACAAACTTCGCCATACTGATGGCTGTCTGCCCCTTCGATATCAATGGAGATGAAAATGACATCCTGGAGCCATGTTAGTTATCTTGTCTTTGAATGCCCTATCGGCGCCAGGACGAGCAACGATTTGAGAACTCTAAGATGAGGTTCTGAAGTACCAAACTTCTAGAACTACTAAGACATTCAGGAGTCGAGAAGAATCACTTTTGAGATGGGAGAACTTACCATGTATAGCAAGGTGTGCAACTGTTCGATGACCTCTGGCCGTGTCGCCAATGCAGGTGAGATTCTGGTGTTTGTTTCAGGGAGTACAGTAGTATCGTGCTCGTGGCATTGTGAAAGTGATCGTAAATATTGAAAAAAAAAAAAAAAAAAAAGGAATTGGAGGAGGAGGAGGAGGAGGTTGCGTTGTCGAAAAGTGTACTCTTAAGTGTGGTGGTGTGGTCTAGAGTCAAATGGGTAGGTAGGAGTAAGTCACGTGAAAACATCGTCACTTTTGATCAACAGCTGAGAATGAATGTTCTAAGCTTATTTAGAATGGTAGAAAGGATCACTAAAGGAGATCTAAGACTTTGCATCAGTTTAAACATTTATCAGCCCTTTAGCTTGCGGTCAAACACATGTTTCGTCACTTCAGATGTCAGTCCCAGCCAGTCAGCCACAAGCCTTCTAATTCTAGAGTCAGTGAAGTGTATTTCATTGAAGAAGCGCGATCACTGTCTGCGAAGCTCTCAATTATCATAGAAGCATGTCCATCTATCTTGCTAAACACTAAACACCAAAGGTAAAATCCGGTCGTCATCGATGCGCATGTGAGCCACATCGACGCCATTGAAACCATAGACCATCTCGAAAACGAAGTAAAATTTTGATTGCCGTTACCCTCTATCCTGGGATATGAGAGCATCAGATTTACAGGGAGAAGCAAAAGCCCTCCTCGTCAACTTAATGACAAGGTATCATCTCTCGACAAGAACGGACTATTGCAAAGGCCGAGTAGAAATCCTCATCGACTTAATGGCAAAACCATGTCTAGGTGACAAGAACGGACCTACTACAAAGGCGGAGTAGGAAGGGAGGGATCGCGATATGGAAGCTTCCTCATCAAATGAATGACAAGATCCGGATAGCTCTGCTCATAGTGTCCAAGCAAGACGCTGATCAAAGGCCATTCCTCGACAAAATTCAGAATTGGTGGTTCAGCATTGTCATTGTAGTAAATGCCAAACTCCATTTTGAATTGGTGGCGGAATTCGGGGTAGAGGATCTCTCGCGGGGTGGCGGGGAAGGAGTGGCGGTAGTAGGAATCGTGGAGGATAAAGTGGCGGAGGAGGCGGTAGAGGAAGGTGATGAGGGTGTGGTCCATGTTGGCGAACATGAAGCAGGCGTTCAGAAGGCGGTTGAAGTCGCGCTTCATGGGGTTAGTTTCGGGGATGCGGAAAGTCTATGGGCTTGTTATTAGTTTTTAGATAGAATGCGAGTTTGGGGGGAAACTTACTGCGAGAACTTCGGTTGGAGAGAATCGACCGGAAGCTGATACTTTGGATCGAAAGATATGGTAATCACCAGTAACCTTCTGGGATGGCTCGTCGAGATCAGTAGGATAGACATCAGCTCGATCATTTGACTTCTTGACCCATGCCTTGCAGATGTCTGGGAAAATGCCAGTGAAGCAATACATAGAGAAAGTCTTTTGACGGAACAGCTCTCCGCTAGGCAACGGTTCCCACTTCTGTAGAGTCGAGATGGCATCCTTATCATATACGTAATGATCCGGTGGGTCGAAGCCCATGAGCATTTGGGAAGCTGGGTAGTTTGCACAGTGGCATCTGTGATCGAAGGACTCCGCTAGAAGACAAGCCTTGGAACAGTATCGTACATTCGTCAAAGGACCACAGAATGGGCAGAAGTAGACGGGTGCCTCTGGCGTTGGACGACGTGTGACTTTGCAGCATACACATGTGAAGTATGAGGGCACAAACTCTGGCTTGGCAGGATGAGTCTGTAGCTTGGAAGGTTGTTCGGGAGGATGGCCATTTTGCTGCAGCTCCGTGGTGATCGATAGCTCGTCCGAATTCATGCTTAGGTTAGTTGAGGATGAACAAGGCATTGAGTGAGATCTCGGAGCTCCAGTCAGATGGTGCGAGCCTTCCGTGAATCCATGGTTTGTGGGACTGAAGCGTGGGGAAGGAATGTAATATTGCGAGTAGCCATTAATCGAATGTAGAGATGGAGTACCAGGGTCATCTTGGATTGGGGACTCAGATCTAATAAGACTCTGGTCTCCCTCGCGAATGGAAGAAGTCTGCTCGTAGTCTAATTTGGCACTTCCGTCAGAAGATTGTGAATGATGAAATTGGGGCTTTCTCGTGGTTTCATCTGGTAGTGAAAGACCATAGCCGACAGGAACCTCACCAAACTGCAACGATAGGACACGAAAATCTCTGACTGAAGTCATTTGGGCGGAAGCCGCATCTTCAACTGAGCTCATACCTTCCTCCTTGGATCGCGTGCTTACTGTCTGCAAAGAAGCATATCGCTGGTGCGGATGGAACTTCGTTGGAGAGGTCAAGTCCGCCCAGGATAAGTCGTTTGGGACGACTGCCTCCTCTTGCCCGGTTTCCTGCTTGTTGTGGTTGCAAATGACTGGCTTCCCAGAAGAATAGTCAAAATCAGGGCTATTGGCTAAGAGCTCGCTACTAGGCGTGATTGACTTAAACAAAGTTGATTGAATCTTGTGATCAGGAGTGCGTAAAGTGGAATCGGACCTGTCCGGTTCGTTGGTTGTGCTGAGTGGAGGGAAATCTGAATCGACGAGCTCAGGCGGGGTAATTGTGGGCGTGAGATAAGTACGTGTTTGTCTGACCTTGGGGACAGTAATGACTGCTGTTTCCATAAGTGGAGAGACTCGTCTATCGATGGTCGAGGCTTGTGCATTGGTGACCGATGGAACGACACTGGGGCGCGACTTGGAAATATTGACAATCGTGCTCGCCGATGTTGAAGATACTAACCTAGCGTTTGAGGAAGCCGTTAACCGAGACACGGTTCTTGAGGCCTTCGTCTTTGTCTTTGACACAGCTCGGGCTTTTGTGACTTCCTGCCATCCGTTGCCTTTATTGGTGCCTTCGGCGGTCTCTAGAACGCTCACGTTCTTCGCGACAAGTTCATCGACAGTAAATGATGTTACATCGGCACCTGTATGTTGTGCTGTAGAAGTGTCGGGTGCTACCGTTGACTCTGGATCATCTGTCTTCTCTGCAACTTTATTGAGAGGATCGTCTTGTGAATCAATTGATTCATTAACCTTCACTGGCTTCTTCTTTTTCTTCTTCGACTTCTTGGACTTCGGCTCAGGCTGAGCTGAGTTTTCAGCCGCGGCTGGTAGCTTGGTTTCCTGAAACTCTGCTGTGGCGTTCTCTCTGGGCATCCGGAATTAGTATAACTCTATGCACAAATAGAGTAGTTCGAAATGTAGAGCTGGATATCCGAGAGGTACTGGGACGTCCATGCGGGAGAGAATTGACGTCAAGTCACTTACCTGGATTCGGGCTCCACGACATCACCTGTGTCGTTCTTGTTGAACGACCCTGATGCGGGTATGAAATAGGTCCAAGTACCTCCAGGAAGCAACAACAGATCGACAGGTCCGGGCTTTTTCCATAAATATGCATTCCCCTGCTTCAATGTCTTCTCGATGTTTTCAAGACGACTGCCGATGAACGAGCGCTCAGATGAGTGAAACACTTTCATAAACTTATATCTTGCTTGCTGAGCAATCGCCTTCTCGATTTCTCGCGACATGATGAGATCCACAAGGAAGGTAGCAAGTACAGGGTCTCGGAGCGGGTCCTGGGCCATTACTTTAGCTCTGTCGCCAGTACCATTAGTGATCTTGTAAACTGGCTCTTGCTCCTGAATGTCCGAAGGCTCGCCAGACAAGTTATCTAGATCGTCCAAGCCCAAGTCCAGAATTATGGGAGTCTTCTGAGTCTTATCAACTACACCACAATCCTCGTCGATTTCCTTGCCGCTGAAGAATGCTGTAGCGAGCTGAAGGAACTGTGGAGATGGTTCGTCCATGGTACCAATTCTTTCGGGATCGAAAATACCTTGATTACTTAGTACAATTCAAGAAGTTTATTAGCTGCAGACTTACATTGCAACTCCACCCATGCGGCCTCCTTGTATAACCTTAAAGAATCAAGATATTCCTCAAATTTCTTCTTCTCCGTGCTCGCCTTGAGCCGAGTCAGCACGATATTGTCGACCAAAGGCTCCGTTGGAAGAAGCCGATGTGCATGACCAAAAACCTTGGTATCGAATCCCTAGTTCTGTGAGAAAGTATCGAATATGTCGATCAGAACAACTTACCAATGCCCACAACGGGCATTGAGCACCGGATCTAGATGCTTGAGCTTTTTTAAGTTGGCGCCTCAATGCTTGGACGTCAAAGGTAGAATGAAGACCTAGGGCGATATTGTCTGGTGCTCCAGAGGGACGAGCCAGGAACATCAAATGATATATCTGGAAATTCCCACCGATCGACAACGTAACCATACTGTTGTTTGTTTCCTTTGCGGACACAGCTTCAAATGGAAGTCAGTACACAACCCTTCTCTGTGACGAATTGGGGGATAACCTACAGTCTGTATTTGACAGTACTTGAATCTCGGCGTCGTCAGAACTAGAGCAAGCATACATCAGCAAACTGTTTTATTGATTATCACTAAACGTTTGGAAGCCCTGATCCGCACTGCTGGTAGCTTGTTCGAAGTAACGTACCCGTCAGACGCCAGATCTAAGTCCAATTCATGGTCATCTAGGAGGCCCGTCTTGCGGATGATCTTTGTGTCTGAATCCTCCGATATCTTGATTGTCTCCAGTAACTTCTCGTCCTTGAATATGGACGAAGCTTTGTATGGCAAGTTGATCAACTCTGCTTGGCCTCTCCAAGTGCTTTTGCGCTTGCGAGCTGGGTGTGTGGGTTCTGGCATTGCGTCGACGACGATCTCCTCGACTTCTTCGACTCCCTCAACTCCATCGACCATGTCTCCTGCAAGAGCATCCTGCGACTCATGGAGCTCCTGTTATACGCGTTAGTACCTAGTAACCTGCATTACTGTATCATTGAAGGAGATTGGGGAACTCTAAAGGGAGCTCAAAGTGCGCCCGCAGCGTTGATGTCACGGGTGGTCATCGAAGTTAACATTTGCAGGCCACGCGTTGCTCTCTACCAACACTGTGAAGATATACGTACCGCCATGATCTCTTTTGTGTATCACCGCGTCGAGGCCGTCGGATTGAACGTGGTAGGATGAGGTGAGGAAAATTTGGAAGGCAACGCGATCTCGATAGAGCGTGGATCTTCCAAGCGAGGTCTAGCGCTATCTCCCTCCTCGAAAAGACTGGGCTGAAATCGTTTGTATAGAACAAAGTACGAGCAGCATAGCATACATCGTACTCCTTTGGAATATTTTGATAAATTTATTTGCGATGTTCAACCTTTAGCTTCAAGGCTGAGGGCATAGCAGAATCGTATCATAGACAAGTTTACCAAGAGCAACAAACAAAGCACAGCTTCGCCACTGGAACAGGCGTTGATGATCGAGGCTAAATATGAACTCACGCTCTTGCAAAAATTGAGAATAACCTATTTGACTCGCACCTCTGTTCAAGAAATAGTTCCCGACGCCAGAATCGCTGCCCTACAATGCCGGCCTTCTCTAAGCATCTTGGCTGCAGGTTAAGAGTTCACTTTGGGGAGTCGGGAACATCATGGCATCTGAACCCACGGGTGATAATAGCCGAAGGACGAACTTTAATACATCCGACAGAAGCTACCTCCTGGCCTGCTTTTATTGGTACTTGGGTAGCTATAGGGCCTGCGGAGTGGATGTCAATTCGAACAGTACAAAGACCGCCATCACCAGCCATCCCTACAAAACTAAAAGAATGGGATTGAATGTGCACTGGCTTTGAAGGATTTGTTTCTATCAAAGCTTGCAATAGCTTTCGTTGTTTTAGGCAACCTGCATCACAACAAGCAAGTGTCAGTAAACAGTCATTGAAGTGGAAACATTCAGACCAGGAAAAACGGGAGCCAGGTCCATTGTCCACAGCTGTTCTAACACCATTTGGCGGCTTTAGATAAGCCTGGATAGACCCATCCTATCCCAAAATTCATTGATAAGATGCAAGTTGGCCCAGCGACTTTCAACAAACATCATGTTTGTCAAATTGCACGCTCTCTTGGCACAGTGCATATCGAGGGCCGCTTTATATTCAGCATAAGCTTTTGCTACCTGGACGAAGACAGCTGGCAAGTGGACTGAACCTCTAGCTGCAACTCGATAATCGTGAAGACGTTGTCGTTGGGAGTGAACTCGCTTGGCTGGAAACTTTGCTGCTTGCAAGCGTCACCGCACGTGACTAGTTAAGCTAAGCCTGTTACAGCTACAGTTTCGCGGATCAAAATCCCTATGTCGCAACTTGAATACAAAGCATTCCACAGATCAGCTTGCATCTATTTCGAGGCGCACACAAAGCTATTCTACAAACTCAGAACCCTCTTTCATAGACCATACTCGTCGAAATACACGACAATCTCCGCTCTGGACGCTCGCCATTCGCGTCCGACGACGAGACTACGAGACTACAAAAGTTTGCGCGCAAGGGCAGGGCGACGGCTTCAACTTCACAATGGCAGATCAACCTAGCATCACCTCTATCTTAGCTGCTCTAGGTATGGCACTGAAGGCATCCTCAAGAAAACTTACAACTAATAACCTGATAGCGGCGCAACGACCTAATCCACCTCCGAATCAAGGTCCGCCAGCAGGATACCAACCACCTCCACAACAGCAGTCGAATTCGTACGGCCCTCCGGGCGGATACTCATTGCCACAACCCATAAACTCTGGTAGTCTAGATCTCAGCAGTATCAAGCCTGTCAATTCAGGTACCGTCAGTATCGCCGACGCTATCGCGAAGGCAAAAGCCATTGCGGCAGAGAAGGGCGTTTCTTATGACCGAGCTCCTCCTTCCTATGGTGCACCAGATCCTCGCCTTGCTGGTGGACGACCATACAGAACATCAAGATCAAGATCAAGATCGCCTCAAAATCGCCGGGAGGCTTTCCGTGACAACTTCAATCCTTACAGAGACGAGCGAAGAGGTGACCGGGCACCCGTTGCACGAGACTACCGTGAGCGATCCTTCTCTCCAGGTCCTAGAGGCAGAGGTCCCCCTGGGGCATTCTCACCAGCTCATGGAGGTGGCTATGCTCCTCGCGCGCGATCTCCACCACGAGGTGGCGATGATAGCGTGGAGTCTATCTCAATCGAATCAGCCCTCGTCGGTTTAATCATTGGAAGAGCAGGAGAGAATCTAAGACGTGTTGAAGCCGAGACTGGTTGCAGAGTGCAATTCATAACGGGCCAGGATGATAATAGCCCATACAGAGAGTGCAAGATTACGGGGAGCAGAGCAAATCGTGCGAAAGCAAAGGCCGAGATCACCCGAATTATCGATGATAGTGGAATGGCTGCCAACGCACGCGCTGCTGCTGAGCGAGCTCGAGAGAACCCTCCCGGTCGCGGAGGTTCACACCAGCCGGCCCTGAGAGATGGCGAGGATAGCATGCAAATCATGGTGCCAGACAGGACTGTTGGTCTAATCATTGGCCGTGGTGGTGAGACAATCAGAGATCTTCAAGACCGAAGTGGGTGTCATGTGAACATCGTCGGGGAGCAGAAGAGTGTAAATGGTCTCCGACCTGTCAACCTCATCGGCTCTCGAGAAGCTGCGTCACGAGCCAAGGAGATGATCATGGAGATCGTGGAGAGCGACAGCAAGGGTGCCGTGGAGAAGGGTGGTCGTGCTCCACCCCAAAAGGATACGCCTAGAGACGCTGGATATGGAGGCAATCATGGTGGGGGCGACAATATCAACGACTCCGTTTTCGTACCATCCGAGGCTGTCGGAATGATCATTGGCAAGGGTGGAGAGACGATCAAGGAAATTCAAAGCACCACGGGATGTAAGATCAACGTCTCTCCAAAGCAGGCTGGTGAAGTGGATCGTGAAATCGGACTCGTTGGCTCTCGGGACGCAATCGCTGCAGCAAAGCGTGCGATTGAAGATAAGGTTGATGCAGTGGTTAGTGGCACAGAATTCTACATGGTGCTAGTACTGACTCCATTATACAGGCAGCAAAGAACGGTGGTGGTCGAGGTGGAGGCGGACGAAATCAGAACGACTACTCGGACCGGCCCTATTCTCAACCGTCCTACTCTCAACCACAACAGACTCAAGCACAAGCACCCGCCCAAACTATGCCTGCGGCTGGCGGTGATGACCCTTACGCACCGTGTAAGCTCCCCCAAGTCCAAAGATGGGTTCTGCGACTAATTTCACAGCAGATGGTGGATATCAGAACTATGTGGCTTTATGGTACCAAGCCCTTGCTCAACAGCAAGGTGGCCAGCCTCAAGGAGATCCCTCGAAACCACCTGGGACCTCGTAACTGACGACATGTCGGATCCTGGATACTCGACGCCTTTCTTGATTGCATGACTTGCATGACCTGCATAACCTTCGCCTGAGATTGCTTTGAGACTATGATTTCGCTATCGATCGCGTTGACATGCATGCATTGCACATGATGACGATTCCTGATATCTCGCCGACATTTCTTTTGCACCACTTGATTCTCTCCTGGATCTTGGATCATTTTGATCATACGATAATTCCGATCCGTCTGACGTGCCCGAAGCCTTGAATGACTAAGGACGTGTTGATGCTCGATCTCGTGTGTTGCACTGATCTGACCTTGCTTGACATGATCTCGCTCAGCATCAGCGATCTGACATATGACTTTGCACTGATTCGGACACTCACCCATCACATGGATTCTACCAACAAAGATGCAAACACAGGTGTTACGTCTCGAAAAATGTTTGACTGCGACCGACCTTGAGGTTTTGCTGGCGCCTCTCACTTTTTATTTACATGACCCGCTGTGCGTGGTCCTGCCTTGGCACAATGTTTCATACCGCAAAAGGATGACATTGATGCGTGCCCTGCGTTACTTCTGCTGATCCTGCACTTACTAGTAATTGCTTACAGCTAGCATTTGTTTCGAGAGCTTCTTGGGCCAGGGCAGTGTGTACGATAGTGACAATAATGAAAAGCATTATGAGATTTCGACCTTGGAGTGTGACTATTCAAACGTATATCCCAACTTTCTAACTACTTCTCTTAAGAGGATCAATAATGGCTTCCTCGTGGGCATCCACCGTCGCTCCTGGCTCTGGCATGGACACTAGCCGAATCACGTGTACTGTAAGGCTGAGGAGATCGCGTCTTCTCGCTGCAGCGCAAAACATCTGAACCATAACTTTAATGATTTGACGTGCCAATAACCTGAAATCTCTCAACAATAACCCCCCATCTACTTCCTTATTTACCTGCGATCCCGCTGAGCAATCTTGATACCCATAATCTTCCACCATGGTTCAGATCAGCGAAGTCAAGGGCAACACCCGCGATAGTCGGACAGCAGCGCATACACATATCAAGGGTTTAGGTCTGCGACAAGATGGAACTGCAGAAAGGCAAGCTGGCGGATTTGTGGGCCAAGTCGCAGCTCGAGAGGTAAGGCTATTGATGTACTCTATGATTTCTCCTTACTAATTCTTTGAATTAGGCTTGCGGAGTAGTTGTCGATTTGATCCGGGCGCAGAAGATGGCTGGCAGAGCTATATTATTGGCAGGAGGGCCTGGTACTGGAAAGACAGCTCTCGCGCTCGCAATCAGTCAAGAATTGGGCACAAAGGTGCCCTTCTGTCCCATCACCGGCAGCGAAATATACTCTTCCGAAGTTAAGAAAACTGAGGCACTCATGGAGAACTTTCGACGAGCTATTGGTCTTAAGGTCCGCGAGACAAAGGAGGTTTACGAAGGCGAGGTAACGGAGCTCACACCGGAGGAGGCAGAGAATCCCTTGGGCAGTTATGGCAAGACAATCAGCACACTACTCATCGGACTGAAGAGCGCAAAGGGGCAAAAGAAGCTGCGATTAGATCCGAGTATCTACGAGGCCATACAAAAGGAGAGAGTCACAGTTGGAGATGTCATCTACATCGAAGCAAATACTGGAGCATGCAAACGTGTGGGCAGATCTGATGCTTATGCAACAGAATTTGATTTAGAAGCCGAGGAGTACGTCCCAATACCCAAGGGGGAAGTACACAAGAAGAAGGAAATCGTCCAGGATGTTACTTTACACGACTTGGACATCGCGAATGCGAGACCACAAGGAGGGCAGGATATCATGAGCATGATGGGACAATTGATGAAGCCAAAAATGACTGAAATCACCGAGAAGCTTCGAGGAGAAATCAACAAGGTCGTTAGCAAATACATTGACCAAGGCGTGGCGGAATTGGTCCCAGGCGTGCTGTTTATCGACGAGGTAAGTTGTAGCATTTGCATAACATGTCAGGACTAACGGTGAAACAGTGCCATATGCTGGATATTGAGTGCTTCACTTACTTGAATAAAGCACTCGAATCTAGCATCTCACCGATTGTCATTCTTGCTTCAAACAGAGGCATGTGCACAATTCGCGGTACCGAAGACCTGGTCTCCGCACACGGAATCCCACCGGATCTCCTAGCACGTCTCCTGATCGTGCCTACAAATGCATATGAGCCTGATGAGATCAAGAGAATTGTTCGGATCCGAGTGACCGTTGAAGGTCTTGCGATTACCGAAGCTGCGTTGGACAAGATTGCAGAACACGGTTCGCGAATTAGCTTGAGGTATGCGCTGCAACTCCTCATGCCTTCTAGCATTCTTGCGCGAGTAAGCGGTCGCAATCAGATTGATGTCCAAGATGTGGGAGAGTGCGAGGATCTGTTCATCGATGCTCGGCGTAGTGCAGCAATCGTGAATAGCGGGACAAGCAATGGATTCATCTCCTAGGCGAACGTATCGCGGGCATCAGCTTTCTATGTTACGGATCCTAGTTCTTGGGAACTTGGTTCGGTTATGGCGTTGAGGAATGTCTCGGAGCGTTTGTCTTGGGCAGGCTGGTAAGGGTGACAGGGGCAGATCCGAAAACAGCGATCCACAGGCGAGCCTTCACTAGAAATGTACGAGTATGAAAAGCTGGGGTAAAATAATCAAGCAGCATACCAATTTGTTTGCATTCCTCAAGAGTTGACTTTCATTTCTGGTTATGGTTACCAAGCAAAGTCTGTATTCTTAATATTCCTCCTGCGAACGGACAACTTAGACAAAGAGCGTCGCCTACGAATCTGCGCTCAAGACGGCTCTCCCGAGACAAAGACACTACGCCTGCAATAATGGCCCAACTGGGTCCTGGGTATAGGGGGATTGACAGGCAAGATCATTGTTTTCCTACTCATCAATGGACATTGCATACAAAGAATATCTTTGCCAACAAGAAGGCCATTCATACTTTTCTCCTTCATCCATTCTTCTATTTTCTATCCACTATTCCGTACACTGGAGATATTTGATAGCACATCCTCCAGGTGCATCGGTAATTCATGATGTCAGTGTCGACTGGGCTGGGCCATTCCAACCTACACACTCCACGGTCGCCTGTGAGCATCTCTGCAGATTCAAGTCGACGGGGTTCCCTGAAGCAGGTTCTTCCAGAGAAGCAGTCCGAACCGACTCCGAGTTCTCCTCAAGACCGTTTGACACGAAAGAGAGCAGCTTCTTTGGACACCGAAGTTGCGAATGAGCCACGTATTGGGCATTTGGCTCTGAATAGTGCACGCTTGACCGAACCTTCAACATCAGACCCGACGAAAGACCAGGTCTGCCTTTGTCAACCAGACCCAAAGATCCCAAGACCTCGAAACGGTGCGTAATGCATATTCTCTTTGAGCTTCTGTGCCTCTGATTTTGATGATCCGCAAGACTTGCATCATGCTGTTCCTTTATAATACCCTCAAAAGACTCTTTGACCAGTACTCGAAAGCTGACATCTCTTTGTAGCTTTTATTCTCTACCGCCAACATTACCAGGCGCAGGTCGTCGCCCAGCACCCCGGACTTGCCAATCCAGAGATCTCAAAAATCATAGGCGAACAGTGGAGAGAACAAGCACCTGAAATCAAGAACGATTGGAAAAGGCTAGCTGAAGTGAGACCTACGTATCCACAGGCTAAAGATAATATACTGACATAGATCTACAAACAGGAAGAAAAGCAACGCCATTCTCGACAGTACCCAGGCTACAGATACCAACCTCGGCGAGCAGGAAAGTCAAACGGCTTACGGCCTGCCTCCTCCTCTTCAGCAGACGATCCTATCCGCTGTCCAAAGTGTGGCGGACGATACATCTCTACACCTGGCACACCGTTGACACCATTCACACCAGCATTTGCAGCTTCACGACCCGTGCCTCCATTCACACCTTCTCAAACAGACCAATTCGAAAGACCTCGACAGCCAGCTCCAATGCAGACTCCAAGGATGGATACGCCTCGACATCCACCTCTATTTCAGCAGCAACAATTGATGCGTCGGGGTTATGGACCACCACAACAACTTCAAACTCATCGTGAGAGAGATGAAGATATGGATTTGCTTAGCCCTTCTCAGGGACAGAAGCGTCGTCGATTCAATGAGGAAAACCATCGGGGTTATGCAGCAAACTCGCCAGTATCATACTCAGCTCCGCAAGCATTCGCGCGAAATGGCGCTCCGCCGATGCCAATGTCAGCGGGTTATAGACAACAGTTGCCAGGACCTGGCATGTTGGTTAAGAATGGATCAATGGGCCCTCCGCCAGCACAATACTCACCTGTTGTTCCACACCCACGACAACAATACCCCCAACGTCAAAGCATCATGGACGAGTCGCTTCGTTTACCTCCTATTCAGACACAGATCAGCAATGGCGCATCTGGCCAGCAACGATCAGATCCGAGAGCAGAGAGTCGCGAGTCTCAGGCGAAGAGTATCGAGGCCATGGTCATGACGATCCCGTATATCAATAAAATCAAAGTTCTCACCAAGATCTCTCCGCCGCTGTCGCCACCGGGTCCAAGCAGTCCCACTTTGGAGGTCAGAGGTGCCGTTATCGCTGTGGAAGGTGCAGACAGGGAACTCTTGAGTGAGATCGGATCTTTCATCAACGAGTACCTAAGCAAAGACCCATCTTTCGCAGTCAGAGTATGGGGAACTACCGCCTCTCCTGCTCCTGTCAAGCCAGCAACCACTCCATCCTCAGACACAGAAATGTTGGAGGCTTCTACCGCAGCTGTGATACCAAAGCCAGCAGAAACTACTGATGAGATCGACAGCTTTGTCGAATACCTCTCAATCATCTCACAATGGCATAATAAATCCAACGAGATCTCCAAATACATCACCACCGCACCCTCAACCGAACCCAACACAGACATAATCAAAACACCCGCTCCCGAACCTAAGATCCTCCCCATCGCACTCGTACCCTCCGGCTTCTCCCTCACAACATCCGATACCTTCGCCCTCCGCATTCCAATCAACGACTCCTACGCCCCAGTTGACCATTGGCAATGGATGGCCACACTCTGGCGCGGCATTGTTGGTCCTGACCTCACGATCTACGTTACGAGAGTTGGAGCTGATGAGATGAATAGACTGGGTGGCGTTGAGATCAGGAGTGATTGCGGGGCGATTGTTGTTCGGATTGCCGAGACGGGAAAGATGGATGAGAAGACGGCGAGGAGATTAGGGTTTGAGGTCGTCGAGATCGTGAGGAATGTTGAAAGTGGGTTTGGAAGGAGCTGAGGTGATCGTGATCGTGATCGTGATCGCGAATGCGTAGAATAACAGGAATGGCTTGGGGGTATAGGATGATCGGTTGGTGGTTTGGGGTTTGGTAGTGGCTTGCTTCCTTTCTATGTGTCTATTCTGCATCGAGTGCTTTTGTATTTTAAGTGGAATTGGTACACACAATTTGAATTGATATTGGTTCATGCCTTTGACACCGAATTGAAGGTGGGATCTTCGGACAGGATTGCCTAGAAAAATGATTGGTCCTGCTTATGAAATAAGGTGTGAAGCATAGTCAGATTCAACTTCGAGAACATCAGCCTTCGTAAGAAACTTCCTGGTGATGAAGGTCATAATAGGCTATCGAACAATTAGCTCGGCGATGAAAGTGTGGGGTAGGGTGATAGTCGCTTCAGCTCCGAATTGCCGCATACCCCGTGTCCATACAGTCAGCAGTATGGCAGCCCTATGGACGCCACGGATTCCTTGTAGTGGCCATCGTGAAAGAATGAAGTAAGCACTTGCAAAGAGCTACGAACCAGCAGCGCTGTTGATCATATTATATATATGGGATGGAGATTCCAGTGGAGAGGAATATTCTGCAGGCAACTCTCAACTCTCAGATCCCAACTCGCAACTCCCAATCATCGAGCTACTTCCCAAACTCAAACATTTCCTCGATCTAGGCACTTCAAACACAAATAAAAAAATATGGCACATGGATCCTGCATTTGCGGAGACGTGAAATATGAGTTCACAGGAGAGCCAGCCATGCAGGTAAGAGAGTAGGATCACCTTAACAACACTCACTAAGAAGCACTAGGCAATCTGCCACTGCGTCCCCTGCCGCAAGGTCTCCGGCGGAGCGTTCACCACCAACCTCATTGTGCCAGCAGCAAACTTCACCATCCTCACTGGTGAAGATAAATTGAAGACTTTCTCCATGAAACACCCAAGCGGCATGACGCTTACTATTCGTTTCTGCGAGAACTGCGGCACGAAAATCTATAAGACAGGAGACGATCCTGCCTTTGCTGGAGTGAACATTGTGCAGGCTGGAACTCTTGACCATGCTGATGGAGAGAAGGGGATGGGCATTAAGGATGTGAAGGTTGGAGTTGAGTTGTGGGTTAGCGAGCGTGTCGGCTGGTTGGGAGAGCATGCTGGAGTTGCTCAGTGCCAGACATTTACTTGATCGAGATTGAATTTGAGATTGTGAATTCGGACTGTGCGATGCAGGCGGGCGGGGAAAGGAATATATTTTCTCATCTTAAATTTCAGAGAGATTGATTGGACACTTCCTTTCTTGATGCTGCATGACCTTCCCATCGTGTCGATTTGGTGGCATGATTAACCTCCCAAAAAGCCACTGCAGAAATCGCGGAATCCGGTTGTGGACACAGCATGTGAAATAGAGCTAACTAATGGGCTGGTACTGTACTCGTACATTAGCCACTCGGCTTCAGTAACACGCTACTGATCTCTTGGATGCTGACTAAAGAGCTCAGAAATTTGATTGCATCGCGGTCTGCCCTCCATTTCGGCTCAAATTGCAACAACCTCAACCGCCAGTTTGATGATATTCCTATAAGCTCGATATGAGGTCTCGCTGACCGTTTGATCTTTCGCGATGAGAAAAGTCGAGGACATGAGCATGAGCCGAAAGAGGACCGGAAACCAAGTTGAAATTGAAGGAGATGATTGTGAGACGCTCACCAGAGGACTAAATAGGCCGTCGTCATACAACCCATGGCTTTCAAGTCCGAGGCTGGTAAATGATGGAGCGCAGTGTTAAGCGAAGTTCGACCTTATCGTCGAGAAATGCTAAGGTTGAAAAAAGTATCATTCACGTGATCTGAAATTTACCCGCGGTTTGGCCCGCATTAAATTTCGAGCTCTCACTTCACAGCTATTTACATACACACGCGCTCTACGGGCGCAAAGGCTCTCCGAATGCATGCTGCAGTATTAGGCGTCCTCCGTACGGCTAATCGACCAATATCGAGACGCGCCTGTCGAATTGTCGCCGGATCAAGATATCCTCTTGCTCATCGGAGCTTCAACCGTTCTGCGATTTCGTACAAAGCACCAGAAGATCCGAAAGCTGAGGAAGTGGGTAAAGACAGTGCTGTGCCAGAGGCTCCAGAGAGTAAAGCCGAATTAGATACCGAACCAGATGCCGAACCAGAAGCAGGAGCAGAAGCTGAGAATGAAGGTTCAGATCAGTCCATATTCTCACCAGAGGCGGGTAACTTGGTCTTGTTCAACAAGGTGAGGAACGGGAAGCCAGGATCCGGTCGAGTACGAGCAGGGCTTCGTTCAAAGGCACCGGAAGGTGTTCCTCCCATCGTAATACCATCGTGGTTCTGGGAGAAGAACGTCAAATTGGTGGGAGAACTAGACTTGGGTGGAAGCCTTTCTGTAGAGGGAGAGAAGCTTTTTTCAAGTCGGACCGACAGCGACAATACTGCGGCAGAGACAGAGACAGTCGTCGAATCTGCCGAAGAACCAAACCTGGAATCGACACGTATCGAGACAACGAGATACTCTATACACAAGGACATATACAAGGAGACTTTGTCGAGCATAAGGGCAGGTCTCATCCTGCGGCCACCGAAAAACTCGAACAGCCAAGCATTGAAGCGACCTATCACTGTGTTACAATGCCCGAAAGTTGGGGGGACTTTGTTCCTAGACTCCGTTATAGAATCTATTGCTGGAAAATGTGAGGCTGATCTGGTCCGCCTGGATGCACAAGATATCGCTCAGATCGTAGGACCCTACACCGACGAAGATCCAATCTGGTCAAGTTCGAAATGGCAGATGTCCAAGACTGGCACACTTGGCTACAAGGCACACAAGTTTGCTGGCAAGATGGAGGAATACGACGAAGACCCGAAGGACGAGAAAGACGAGGACGAAGAAGAAGAAGGCTTTGGGTCATTCTCTGGTATGCAGGGCCTGTTTGGCAAGGAGAATAAACCGTCCAAACGGGATTCAATTATTGATTCCTTGCTGCTCTTCTCAGGTCAAAAGGCCAACAGCATACAATTATCGGGTCCTATGCCTAGCAGCAGACCAATATCTTTTAAACTTCAAGGAGGCAACGGTACACTTGCGCAAATACCAGGTGGCCAAGATCAATGGAGCGACCTGAAGCTCTCTACAGCATTTGATGCGTTGATAACTTCGGGCGATGCGAAACGTGCTGCATCTTCCATTGAGATGGAGACTTTGGAAGAAGCAGAGGCAGACTCAGAACCAGAGGAGAAGAGGCTTATAGTTCAGATTAAAGACTACAAAGAACTATTGGGAACTCAGGAGGGCCTCGACCTCGTATATCGGCTTCGCGCCTGCGTTGACAAGCGATGGCAAGAAGGGAGAAGCATCGTATTGGTTGGGACAACAGCTATAGAAGATCTAGACTTTCCCATGCTACGATCCTCAGTTCAACATCTTCAGTCCGATGTCGTTGATGGCGACAGTAAGACGATATTAGTCACCCCGAAACGTCTGGAAGAGCTCGACGTGGTTTTCGAATCTGATGAGAAAGCTCGCATCAGAAAAATCAATATCCGGCATGTCGAGGACATGATTCTGAGGCTTGCTGAAGGCGTGCGGGATATGAGTCCAAACCTGGATCTCGAGAAAGACATCGACACTGCGGTGGCTTACGCGGCTGGGATTGAGGAAGCAGTATGGACTTATGCTCGTGTTCACAGAATTGCAACGACGATCCTTGGTCTGGAATTGGAGTCAGAAGACGTGGACGGTGTCGTATTTAGCCAGGTACTTGAGATATTGACTTCTAGTGACGAAGCCAAGTTTACATGGGTCGCCGAGGAGAACAAGACTCTTGAAGAGGATGCCGACCTTGAAAATATGCTGAAGAAGGAAGGGACATCCGAGAAGAAGAAAGCCATGGAAAAAATATCAAAACTTCGAAGACGGTGCAATATGCAGGAGGCAAAGCTGCTAAGTGGCGTGGTCTACCCGTCCGACATCCGAACAACATTCGCCGATATTCGTGTCCCTCCAGAGACCGTCGAGGCTTTGAAGACCCTGACGAGTTTATCACTGACTCGTCCCGAAGCATTCAGATACGGTGTTCTGGCGACTGACAAGATTCCTGGTCTACTTCTCTACGGTCCTCCTGGAACGGGCAAGACTTTGCTTGCTAAAGCTGTGGCGAAAGAAAGTGGGGCGACAGTCCTGGAAGTCACGGCCGCAGACTTGAACGACATGTATGTTGGAAATGGCGAGAAGAACGTCAGGGCTGTTTTTAGTCTCGCCAAAAAGCTTTCTCCTTGTGTCGTATTTATCGATGAAGCAGATGCTATTTTTGCTGCCCGCCACGAAGGCATGAATCGGAGCGCACATCGAGAGATGATCAACCAATTCCTCCGTGAATGGGATGGTCTAACAACGGACATCTCAGCCTTCATCATGGTAGCCACCAACCGACCCTTCGACCTCGATGAAGCTGTTCTCCGACGACTACCTCGAAGAATTCTCGTCGACCTTCCTGTGGAAAAAGATCGAGAGACTATCCTCAAGATCCATCTGGCTGACGAAATCCTTGATGAATCCGTCTCCATCGAAAAACTGGCGAAGGACACCTCTTTCTACTCAGGCTCCGATCTCAAGAATCTAGCTGTCGCAGCAGCATTAGCCTGCATCCGCGAAGAGAACTCGCTCGCAGCCCAACACACCGGCGAAGAGCCTTTCACATACCCAGAGAAGCGCACTCTCACATCAAAACATTTCGAGAAAGCAATGGAAGAGATTAGCGCCAGCATCAGCGAAGATATGAGCACCCTGACCGCAATCCGAAAGTTCGACGAGAAATACGGTGACCGGAAAGGCAGGAGGAAGAAGGGACCCGGTCTTGGATTTGGTGGGACCAAGACTGAAGAGAAAGATTCGGAGGCTGTGAGGGTGAGGAAGATCGGGGTATGAATATGTTCATATGCTTGAATTGCATGGAACGGCGCCTAGGTTTGCATATCTTGTTCCTGGCAGGTGAGGGCTTGCGGGGACTTTGTATAAAAGATTGTAACAGTAGATAGAGATCAACGGCAGTTATGATCAAGAAATATGTGGTGCTTCTGAGTATCTGTTGTGTTTTCCCACTGGAAGGTATGCTTCTTTAGCAATTCAGACAATTTGATTACATCTTCTAATATAAAGACTGAGCACAAATTAATTCGCTGACATTACACCCAGCTTTAAAGTGAAATTTACTTGTCAAGTCGTTTCAAACATTTCAAGGTTCCTTTGGCTGGAGGAACAAATTTAGGGATTTTCAGACCTTGGAAAGTGTTCATGGGCGGCTGTCCACAGCTGTCAGAGAACGGAACTTTGTAGTGAGCTCTAACAAATGTACTGAGCCACTTGCGATCTGACTCGAGACTTCGAAATATTCACTTGTCACTTGTGTCGGATTTTGGCTATTCTTTTCTTGCATTGGAATCTAGTCTATACAATTTCTACATAGGAAGCGTTGAGCTCGTCCCTGACTATGCCATTCAATGATCCTAATGATCCTCGACACCCTTCTTGTGAAAGCTTCGCCTGTAAGTCGACTTGAGAACTTCGTCTACAGTGAACGGAATTCCAACCCAACTATCCGACTTCTTATCCTTCGACTTGATAACATAATTTTCGCCATGTGAATGGCAAGGCTCCCATCCCTTCTCCGTAGCCGTGATCAGTTCCTTGATCATTGTTTCGCTGTCCAAATGCTCACTGGTTTGGACTTGGATCCTATGGTGAAAGTCCTCGCTGTAGCCACGGGAAGCACGGAGGAAGCGGTCGTAGACGTTGGTGGCTCCATAGCGGGGCTCGATCGCGTCCTCGACTTGATCACCGTTATGCATGCGTAACGAAGAGTCAACGGAATACCAGAAGTCAAGCAGAACCGCAAAAGCTGCATTCGGGCGTTGAGGAGTATTTGCACCTAAGGCAAAGATGTTCAGGATTTTGGTATAAACCCATTCGGCCTTTTGCGCCTTGTCCTCTAATTGGTCATCAGACTTGAACTCGCACTTCTCGATGCTGTCATCCAGAATGTGTCTGACCCGACCGGCAACGGCTTGCATGAAATGAAAGCATAATGGCCAACAGTGTGTCTTAAAAGATGCCTTAAGAGTGACTGGAATGAGGTCGGCTAGTGTGAATTGGACGAAGCTCCAATATTTCATCCCACTTTTGAGGTGCTTAATGTAGGCTCCAATGTTATGAGATTTGACATGAGCTTCCCATTGGTAGTAAAGGAAGAAGAATAACTCCGAGGAGGCTTTCTCAGGTTCTGTTTCCAGGCGAAGGCAGTAAGATATCAAAGTCGGGGCAAATTGATGTGGGTCAGCCTCGTCAGGCCAGTAGTGGGTAGACCGCTCGGAGAAGAACAGTGAAGGGCGCCAAAAAGGTCGGCCGAAGGCCTTCGTGTGCGCAATCATGTCCTGGACCTTGGATAGGTATTCTTTGTGTTCTTCTGAGCCTGGTTTCATGGATTTGAGATTGTTCTGCATGGCAGCCTCAACAGAACGGATCATGTCTGAGAACGTACTACCGACTTTTTCGAATGGGAGGCTATCGGTGGATTGAGACGAATTGCCGGCGAGTATTGCGTTCATAGTGCTAACGGCCCCTGCATCGAATTAGCACGAGCTCTAGGGTCAACGAGTGGCGCAATTACCTTTAAACTTCACGACGGCAGAGGCCTTGCTGGTGTCGACGCTACCGCACAGATAGGAACCTTTGGCCATCATTTGATTCGTTAGGTCAACCTCAAAACTGTTGACTGGATGGGGGTCTATCAAGACTAATAGCCATTGAAGCTCGAGGTTGAAACCAGTAACCTGGATGTAGTCAGCTGGATGAAAATACAGTAGTGGAAAGCGGGAGAGTAGTACCCTGAAACTACCAAGACCATTGCTATGTCGAAGCAAATTTGCTAGAAAGCAGGGCCAGTATTTCTTCGCAATTTTATGCTTCTCTCGATTCTCAAAGACTGAAAACTTGCCAGAAATCACATATTCCCCGACGTCCTGAAAATTGTTAGCCATGTAGTCCTAACAACGACCTTGTGTAGACCTACAGGGGTTGCACTTCCGACAAACAACATTACCACACGAGCCCAGCTGCGTACCAAGTGAGTTACTGCCACTTTATTATCCCCTTCATATTCTTGTTCAACATAATCGCGTGCTAGAAGACCAAGGACATCGTAGACGCATGGGCCACAAAGATTATCACGAAGAGGCTATTATAATTAGTACTGCCCGATCTGATGAGCGGAGGAGGCACGGACCGAAATCATTCTTGGCATATACACATCCTCTTCATCAATACTACCTTGACTGTCTTCTTGTCCAACCGTAATAACCTCCTGTTGCTGAGGCTCAGGGCGAAATTCCTCGACTTTTTCGGCATAAGCATCCAGTATTGTGAGGCATTGGTGAAGAACCTGAGGCTTAATCGGCAAGCCAAGGAATCGGTCGTCATTGCGAGTAAAGAAGAGGGCTCTGGCAAGCGGGCCTGTGGTTGGATTTAGAACACAAAGTTTGGAATAGCTGAGTCGAGTACTTACGGTGATTGAGAACTCTGTAGGCATGGTAGCCAGACTTCGTAACACCAATGTTAAGGGACCAGATCGCTAGTATTGTGAAGATTTGAGATTCAATCGGGAGCCTGTTGCTCGACACAATCTCCAAAATTTGTGCCTCCGTTACTCCATCTCTGGCTTGGTTGCGACCTTCCAGCTCTGCATTCCTATAGTCGTCGAGCAAAGAGAGGATATCTTTCTCTTGCCAATCGTTCAATTGTGCGTAGACCTCCATCTCTTGGTCGGTGGAGAATGTGAAGCGCGCGATATTCGTATGGGCTCTGATGTGAACCAGAAAAGCCTCTTTGTGTGAATGGCCACGCTCCACCAGATTCTCAATCGCCGCCAGTGAAGGTCGTTGCGCGGAAGGTGAAGCCCAAAATAGGGTACACAAAAGGTCGTGATGGTTGCGCAGGGATGCAAGATCTTTCTGGCGTATGGCTTCGTCTTTCGGATACTTTCTGTCGTGGTTGGGGAGTAAACGCGCTACAAGGTTGCGAATGCTCTTGACGTCGCCAACATGCGAAAATTGTTTGAGCGCCAAAGCCACAATTTTGAGGAAAATGTGAAAACAACGATCTTCAGGCTCGACCGCCAGGGATGGATTTTGGTCGAGCTCTTCGAGAAAATGTGGAGAGGTGTAGACCTCTTCGTTGCGCAGGTGTGCCAATTTTTGAGAAGCGAAAAAGTCGAATAACGTGCCAATAACGGCGCTACACTTCCACCAACCCCATTCAACCATGAGATAATGGCACCTACTGACGATTGATCTACAGTAGTCGTTAAAGCCCGGAGACTGTCTCGAACTCGTTTTGTACAAGGAAAAAATCTGCTTCAACATCTGCTGAGGCAATTGCCAATTATCAAACGAAGCTAGCCGGCGTGCGTCCTGGATGACCACCCCGTGCTCATCAAATTCGCACAAAGGCAGGAGGGTATACATGGAATACCAAATCTTCTCCATTGTTGGAGCGTCAATGACTTTGGAAATGTCGACAGCCGTTAACACTGGATTTACCACATCCCAGAATGATCCTCTGGGTATTTTCGCCGCACCGAGAACCTGGATCAGAATTACCCAAGCTTCTGCAGTATGTTGGTCACGTTTTATCCCACCGTCTCTGAATGAAAGATACTGAAGATCGTCATAGAGCTTCCGTAGCACCGACATATCTTGCGATAACAAGAGTTGACTGCATTGACGAGCAGTACCCTTCAGAAGGTCCTCAAAGTTAAAACTCAGGGCGGCGTAATCTTGCTTGGCACGCGCTACAGAGAGCAAAAGAAAGGTGAGTGTACATATTCTCGACATAACCTGGATTCCCTTCTGTACATCTGCATGTTTCGTGATATGGCTAACATTAAGGCGAGAGGAGAAATCTCGAAGGACTTCAAGCATCCTGGATAGAAACATCATCTCATCCAGGGTACCACTGAACGTCGTTTTTTGCGTATATTCTAGCACAGACGTCACAACATCCATGGCAGCCGCTGATGGAGAACTCGATGGTAGAGAGCAGTCGAGTTCAAGCTGATCGACAAGCCAATCGAAACAAAGTCCTACCTCTGATGAGACATTTTCATCCCACGGCCCCCACGAGAACGTCTTAGCGAGATTAAGCGATAAAACGATAGGAGTCGGACTTGGTGGTTGTACTCGCGGATTTCTGACAACCTCCGAGAGACGTCCACTTCCGATGAATGTACTGGCGTGAAAGAATGCACCAGGAGGTAATGGTACGATGTCAAAATGTTGAGTATACCTCATCCCAAACTTGGCCAGCCCTAGCAATTTACTACCGCTAGCATCTGCTGCAGCTTCTGCGGCAAAACAATCAAGAATCAGAGGATCGCTTGGCTGACGATAAACAGCGGCACCAATATCGACCCGTCGAGGCCGTTGTTTTTGGCGGCCGAGCTTTTGAGCACGTTTTTGCTTCGCGGGATTATTGGTGATAACCTCTGAAACTTCGCACTCAGGACTTGAGTGGATCTCAATTGAGGGCTGAACAGCATTTTCATCGGCCAGGAATCGGCTGAGCTGGAGGTTTGCCGATGGAATAGGACGCTTGCGAGTGCCCCTGTACAAGGCATCCAACGCTCTTTTATTAGATTTGAAAGTCGTTGAGGGATACCGGTGTGAGTATTCATTTGCTGATCCCTCGAGCTGAGCTGGACGTGCTGAATGATGTTGAAAACGTGATCTTTTTCGTGCACCAACGTCAGTATTGTGGCTTGGTTTGTACTGCACCAATGGTCTTATCCGATCCTGGGGCATTTGATCTTTTGTAATGAAGTCGTTCATAGACTGTTGGCGTCGCGAGACTAGCAGCCTCCGGCCTCTGCGAGATGATCCAAGTGGATTGACTTCCATCGCTGGCCTGTCTCTGCTCATAGGTGCTTCGAAATGGGTCTGCTGGTTGTTTTGAATCTGAGAGAGTGGCCCTCTCACGGCCTGGGTTCTGTGCTTGCTGAATTCCGAAAGATTTTTCGGCTGAAGTCTCCCTGCAGTCCAGTCCTGCAAGACAGACTGGATGTCTTCAGTGTCTTCGCGAGTGGAGAGCCTGAAGAACTTCCCTGCGGGGCTGTGCCTGCCTTGCGCATTTCTAGCTCTCACGGCTCGTGCTGCAATCCGAATGAAGTCAGGCGATGTTCCCTGATTGCCGCTGAGAACATCCATGACATCTAATATACCAAGAACTGGTGGGGAGGGCTTCCTTGGGAGGGGCGCATCTTTCCGGCCTTTTCCTTTATGACGAGAGTGTAACTTTGATCTCACGCCGGAGGAAATTTTCGGTGCTTTGCCAAGATGATCAGTGATTTTTGGCTGTCTTCTGTGTGTTCCAGTTCCAGAGCGAAGGAAAGAGCTTGATCCAGTCTTCCTCTTCTTTGAGGGGCGGCTTGATGTTGTAGACTGGCGTTTGCGAGATGGTAGCATTGCATCGATCTTGTCCTCCTCCTCCGCAAACCCCATGCGTGACTCAGGAAAAAGACTCTCAAGCTGGGAGACGGGATTGTTCTCCATGATGAGTTCTTTCTCGTCGTCTTCATCCGAATCATCCGAGAAGAAAGGAAAACCAGTGCTCGCTGCCGCTGAGGGACTTCTCTGTTGGCCCAGTGTCCCGGAGAGCGTTCGAGGAAGTGCAACTCCACGCCGAGGCATCATCTTGGCAGGAGACGCACTGCGGCTATCTCGATTGGATCGACTTATTGGTTGCAGTGTCTTCTTTTGATCTAGCCGAAGATGTGATGCAGGGAGAACTCCTCGAATCTTCTTACTTATCTTTCGAATCTGTACTGATTCATCAGATGATAAAGATGCATTAGATTTTTCCACATCGCTTGCAAATGGATCGTCACTTTCTGATTCGGAGTCCAAGAAGATTGGATCTAATGGCGGTTTTATTGCACTCGTGGCAGGCGTTGGAAGATCCACACTTTTCTGCACACACATTTCGTCCTGACTGAGCAAGCTTGGAGTCGGCTCAAGCGACCTTGATTCTCCACGAGAAGTTCCCATGCGACTAGAGGGGATAGCATTCAGAAATGGGGAGCTTGTTGCAGGTGGCGAGGCAGGGCCGTCAGAGATATAATTGTCAGTCGTCTGGCGTACTTTACTCGGCTGAGTAAGAATCCTTGGAAGCACAGGACGCTTGAATTTGTGCGAGTATGATTTAATGCGACGACGTTTGGGCTCGGTCTTGCCTGAAGTTTGATGCCGTGACCGCAGCTCGTCCAAGTCGGGCAAATCCTCTTCCTCATCATCCCGGTCTTCTTTCTCGTGGTTAATGCCATTTTCATTCCGAATGCCAGCTGGCCGTACTGGAGAAGATGATGGAGGAGGATCCCAATCAAACTGCATAGCCTGGCTTTCGCCTGTGTCTCCCTCCACCTCCTGAGTTTCCTGTTCCTGAAAATCCGGATCCGGTGATGAAGACTTTCGAGGGGCATGCCGTGGTTCAACTTGAGAGGAGGCTAGTCTCATAGGAGCAATACCTCTTGACTTCAATGTTCGTCGGTACTTCTCTTGCTCAACAACATAAGGATGTAGTTGAATAGCATTCCGGTGGCGCAGAGCTCTCTTCATGGGATAATTTGATCCGTTCTCAACATCCTGCACATTGCTCTCGTATGTGTGCTGTTCAGAAGCTCTCTCTGTTCCCATGAGCCCTGAAGAGCTTGCTGTGCCACTTCTTGATCTAGGAAGGGGCGGAAGTTCCGGCAGACTCCTGGGTGGAGAAGAAAGCTGTGTTGATAGAAGGGATGTGATGCGCACATAGCTTCTTGATATATCGTCCGTAGCAGGTAGTTCTTGACTAGGTCGGGGGCTGTCATCACCTGCTAGTGCATCGACCTCCTCGTCCGAAAGCCCTTCAAGGCCCGGGATTTTGAATACTGGGTTCGATTCTGGTGAAGAAAAGAGAGAGAAGGGTGGGCCTGCTTTGTTTGTAGGTGTTGTGGCGGCTTCGTGGGTTTCTAGTGGTGAAGTTTCATCGTTTGCGCTGGTTTTTTGTAGCAGATACTCTTGACTCTGCTCTGGGCTAGCCTGCGAAGGGATTCGTTCCTCACTCGTCGTTTCGATGTCGTTCTCGTCGATAACCTCTGGGGGGTCCTTAAGTTCTAGCTCATCAACCCCGCCGTCCTGTTCGTTGCTCTGGCTTTCAATGTCCCACTCATCGTCAGAATCTGGAACCTCCCCTTTCTCTTTCCAAGATGCCATAGCTCGCAGAAAGCATACTTGAAACACAGAGTATTATGACTGCGCCAATTCCGTCGAATCTTCGAGTCGCAGGTTGGTTCCTAAATTCCTGAAGATCTCAAAATGTTCACGCGTTCACGCGTCGTGCACGAGCCCCTGTAAGACCCCAGCCGTTCCGAAGTTTAAGCGACCGAGCTTTAAAGTTACAATAGCCTGACACTCCTTTATCAAAGTATCGTCTTTGATCCCTCCTGAACAATTGCTAGCTTGCGATGAGCAGAGTTCGAGGTGTCTTTCCGCTATTCCTGGCGACCACCTTCGGCATTGTCAATGGTACGGATTCAGTGCCCAGTTTCGATGACGCGCAAGACTTACAGTGGATTTAGGAATCTGGGTGTTTGGCCCAGCTTTCAAGGAGCAGCAAGAGAAGGAAGAGCAGGTCAAGTAAGTAGGGGGCCTCGGAATCGATACGATGGATGCTGACCTTTTACGCAGGAAGGAGTTGGTAGTATCGCCTGAGGTTGACAATGCTCGGGTTGAAGAAGTACGAGCAATAGAAGCGGCAGCCAGCCGTGCTGTTGCAACAGAATCAGCGTTGAAGCCGGTCGAGAAGTCGAGCTCTTGGTGGGCAAAATTGGATGTCTGGAATCAAGGGCCTCTAAAGAACACGAATGGCGACACGGCAACGAAAGAGATGGAAACTACTGGAGGCTCGAAGGAAACGAAAGGATGAAACTGATCTCGACCCATTAGCTCGGGTGGTTCAGCTTAAACTCTGATGTCTCCTTGAACTATCACTGTCGTTGATCGGCTACTTGCGGAAGGAGCACTTGGAGTATACGCAACGCAGGGTTCATGCCAACTTGCCTTCCTCGGAGTTCATCCATGACATGGGTATGTAGAGAGACGCTCTCCTTGGACGACCTCGCTGATTAGCCATAAAGATGTGTTAGGAGCCTCCCCAAGCTATGTCTACCTAAGGACTTTGGGCAACCTTTAGGGAAGGTATGCGGATGAGTACTCTATCATGTGCCTGTGGCTATGAATACGAACTTTGTTTTGACACCCAGCTTCCTCCCAACCTGGCTCTATCAAGACATTATTCCTACTATTTATCTCTCTCTATCGTGCTTAGGGTTCCTCTCTACTCGCCAACCCGCATCTTCAATTGTATTTCAGCTTATTTCGAACACAGTGATGTTCATTGTGTCTGCATTGCCTTTCTCGTCTTAAACAATTCCAAAATTTCTCAATGCTTCAAGCTTTTGTTCCTCCCTTACAAATCTCGTCTCTCCAGCTCCCAATGTTCACTAACTCTCCTACCGTGAAGCTGTCCAGATGGTGGCATCCCAGGCACGTGATAGCAGACCAATCACTGTCGACGACTCAAAGTCATCGGTTACACAGCTGTGCCCTTCCACCATTTGGTCCAGCTTCAGAAGCTTTCGTCTGCCAGAACTCTTCAATCATGGCGCATGGCAAAGAAAGTGCCGCGCGAGAGCACGAGCAAGATCTCAGCTCGATTCTATCGACCGAAGAACGAGTCGAATTGACTTTGCTCGTCGCTAACATTACGGAGCTTATGCGCAAGCAGCTGTCAGATACCTTTGATCCTTCGGTCACAAGTGCGAAGCACCCCCAACAAGCTCTGAACATCGCAGACAAGAATCCCAATGTCGACGAAAGCGAATCTCACGAAGAGACCGAGGAGGAGGAGAAGGCACGGAAGTTGCGCGAGAAGAGAGAGAAGGAACTCTCAGCTCCCAAAATGTTGGAATTGAAGAAAGACTCGTTGGAATTCTTCGACAAATGGCGGGAATCGGTTATATCGAGAATTGGTACTGCGGTCAACAATCCAAAAGAGATGGTAGAGGAACAGAAGGAGACTGCTTCGGCAGATGCTACACCCAACAATGCGCCTCCAGCAGAACCAAAAGTCATTCGTAAGTCCTGAATTCCTGACAATGACTTCCAAGCTGACAATGTCTGTTCCAGGATCTAATACCAATATAGAAGAAGCAGATGCTGCATTAATCGAACTTTACCCACCTACCTCTACTGCCCTCTACTCCTTACCGAAAGACAAACGAATCCTACTCCTCCACTCGATGTTGCTCCTCCTACTGTCCCTCGAACATTATATTGGACATTCGCGAATACTACTCTTGCATATCTCGTCCTCCCTCCATCTGCCACTCCATGTCCTCACCGAGCAAGAAGTAAAGGTTGCACAAGGATTACTCGAGGCAGCAAAACACATGTCAGGGAGTGAAGAGACACAAAAGCGCAGCGATGAGAATAAGAATTCACGAAGATGGAAGGTTGGTCTTGCAGGGGTGGCAGGTGCAGCTGTAATAGGCATTACTGGAGGGCTTGCTGCACCGCTCGTGGCTGGAGCTATTGGTACAATTATGGGAGGACTGGGGCTTGGTGCTACAACAGCAGCGGGACTGCTAGGCGCATTGGCAGAGAGCGGAGTGATTGTTGGAAGCTTGTTTGGAGCATATGGAGGTCGCATGACAGGCAAGATGATGGATGTATACGCCAAGGAAGTAGAGGACTTTGCTTTCTTGCCTCTGAAGGGATCGAAACACCGGGAGCCACAACCTGAAGACAGGCGGCTACGAGTTACGATAGGTATCAGTGGCTGGCTCACACAAAAAGAGGATATTATTACTCCGTGGAGAGCCTTGGGCAAAGAAAGCGAGGTATTTGCGTTGAGATGGGAGCTAGAGGCCTTGACCAAACTGGGAAGCTCTTTGGAATCCGTGGTGAAGAGTGCTGCGTGGTCAGTGGCGAAGAAAGAGATCATCGCTCGAACGATATTCGCCAGTCTACTTGATGCTCTGTGGCCGATTGCTTTATTGAAGGTCAGCAAGGTTGTGGACAATCCATTCTCTGTTGCCAAGAATCGAGCAGACAAAGCTGGCCTGGTGCTTGCTGACGCCCTGATAAACAAGGCTCAGGGAGAAAGGCCTGTGACCCTTATTGGCTACAGTCTGGGTGCAAGGTTGATATACTCGTGCCTAATGAGTCTCGCCGAACGACGAGCATTTGGACTTGTAGAGTCCGTGGTTCTGATGGGGACGCCAGCTCCAAGTGATGCAGCTGTGTGGCGTGCGATGAGGAGCGTAGTCTCAGGTCGACTAGTCAATGTCTACTCAGAGAACGACTACATCCTAGCCTTCCTCTATCGGACAAGCGCTATTCAATTCGGAGTCGCGGGTCTTCAGGAAGCTCAAGACGTCAAAGGCATCGAGAACGTCAATGTCTCCGAAATGGTTAGCGGCCATCTGAGATATCAGTATTTGGTTGGTTCCATCCTTGAGAAGATCAAGTTCGAGGATATTGATGTCCAAGAAGTTGCTAGAGAGGAAGAGACGCTGGCTTTACTCGAGAAAGAAGAGGAGAAGGAGCAAGAGAAACAGGGCAAGGATGTTGATCCTGAGAAGGAGGCGGCGGAGATGGAGAAGGAAGTGAAGAAGAAAACAGACCAGACTTTGATGCAGAGAGCTGCTGAGACTTTGCATCTAGGGAAATGATCGTACGATATGATCACGATGATACCAATATATAGAGCACTAGCATGAGTAACACGCACCTCGAAACTCACTCTTAAGCATACTAAAATTCCCAAGGATGTGGAGACTCTGATCACTATCGGAGGCGTCGTGCTTGACAAGTGAATGCTCACTCCAGCTAACAAGCCCATGCCTTCCGAAGTCACCATCCTTCCATCACGTCACGTCGAACCTTGGTTTTGAAAATCTCCTCTTGATTTTCTTCGTAGTCTTCTTTTCGTGTCTCCTCGAGCGTCTCCTAATTCTCCTCGGGGCCTTCTCCCGGTCTCTCCTTCCCTCCACTCCTAACGACAAAATACCTCGCTCCACCCACCTCAACGGTCTCGCTCGCCGTCCCCAGCACATCCCAATCCTCCACTCCCTTCGTATCAAACACCTCCCCCCCCCTCCTCTTCGGCCTCCTATTCCTCCCCCTAACATCCTCCTTCGCAAACGCCTCCTTCAAATCCTCCATCCCAATCGTAATCTCCTGTATCCCCTCCTCCGTCTCATCTCGAATACTCCGCAGCGGCTCTACTCCCTCTGTATCTACGTTCTGGATATCCCGTACGAAATGAAGTTGTGAATGTAGCGTTTTTAGCATCTTGGTTTCTTCGGCCTGGTTTTTGGGCGGAGGGAGGGCGGAGAGGCGGAGCAGATGGTGCAATTTTTGGGGCGTGATTTCGGAGGAGGGTGGGATGGAGGGGTCTGGGAGGAGGGAGCGGACAGACCAGGTCGGTTTGGAGAGGAGGGCGTCGATGTCTATTATGTGTCGCGCCGGAGGAAATCGTTCGCTGTCTAGGGATTTTTCCACAAAAGGGTCATTTTGGCTGTCTTGGGTTGGTTTTATCCTTCCGCCTTCAACCTCCACAGCGGCACCCATAGGGTGGAGGTTATCGTCCTCGAATGGCCCAGAGTTGAATGCGCGTGTTGGAGGTAGGGTAGGGAAACGTCGAGGTCGGATTGCTTGCCTCATCGAAATGCGACAGCTTCTGCAGATATAGCCAGACATATTTTGTAGATATGGAGTGTTCCCTCTGTAATACATCAGGTATTGATAAAAGATTCGAAGCTTCGACTTACAATTCTGTCCCAATAATCTTCTGGTGGCCTACGTAGTTTGCAAACTGCGCGTTTCCACGCTTAATAGGATCTCAAAATATCACCTATAGTACATCGGGGGGCGTCTAAATGTCCCATATAGCGCTGGAACTTTAAGTCGCAGCTGTTGTGTACCCCAGCATGGAGCTTCGAGGTTGAAGCTTGAGAAAACACGCTAGTGATTTGGAGGCGACTTTGTCCCAGCTGTCCGCAACATCTCGACACATGTCAACCAGGTCTCCCACCACCACGCCCGCTCATAGTCTCCAAACAAATACATCATTCTACCCCATATTAGTCTGCGATCATAACACCGCAATCATGGCACAAGATCCGCGCGCCCTGATGCAGAAGGTAGGCTGGCTACCCCGCCATCTGCTACGATAAGGAACTGACATCTGCTAGGCAGACAAAGCTGCTGCGGGAGCTGGAGGGGGATTCTCGCTGTTTGGGGGGAGGCAGGAGAAGTGGGAGAATGCGGCGGATTTGTATACTCAGAGTGCAAACGCTTTCCGCATGCAGAACCAAAGTACGAACCTGCCTGTGTCCCTCCGCTATGTTCAAGCTGACGTCTCTCCAAAGACAAGGAAGCCGGACAAGCCTTCGAGAAAGCCGCGAATATCCAAACACAGAAGTTGAACGAGCCAGACGATGCTGCCAACACTTTAGTTGAAGCTTTCAAAGTGTTAGTACTCCCATCGCTCCCCCCCGATTACACACAAGATTAACGGCCTGCTCAGATACAAGAAGACGGACCCATTAGATGCAGCACGATGTCTGGATGTTGCGATAAACCACTGTATGGCTCCCTCATATCATAAACCGATGTCATTCTCCACGGCAGCTCAGAGTCTGGACGGTATTCCAGTGCGGGCGAGCGCATGCATTGCCCATATGTCCTAGTTTCTCAGTAGCAGCCTCTGAGCTTGTTTGGATTATGCAGGAATTCAGTGCTAATTCTGGTGGTAGACACATCGAAGGGCAACTTCCGCAGAGCTGCTACGCATAAGCAGAATCTGGCCGAGATTTACGAGCTTGAGATTGGCGACCAGAAGAAGGCTATCGAGTCATACGAATTAGCAGCAAATTGGTTTGAGAATGATAACGCTGAGGCGTGGGTATATCCTATCCAGAATATTGAACTGGGCTGATTGTTCAGGTTGGCAAACAAGTTGCACCTAAAAGTTGCTGAGCTTGCGGCTATGCAGGAAGGTAAGTTCTCTTGGTTTTCGAGAAATACAGAAAAGGCATGCTGACTTCTGTAACAGATTACTACAAGGCGATTGAGCTCTTGTTCGTCCCCTATTTTGTGAAATTGATCTATGCTAATTATTTGCAGTGAGAAGGTTGCTTCCACAGCAGTGTCAAACAATCTCATGAAGGTAAGATACTCCCAAGTGAAAGAGAAACAGATTCTGATTTTTCTAGTGGTCTGTGAAAGACTATTTCCTCAAGGCAGGGCTTTGCCACCTAGCAGTCGGAGATCAAGTGGCAACAAATCGCGCCCTAGAAAAGTACCGCGACATGGACCCCACCTTCCCCAGTCAACGAGAACATCAACTCCTAGTCGACCTATACGAAGCCGTCGAAGCAGGTGACCAAGAAATGTTCGCTGACAAGCTCTTCCAATACGACCAGATGAGCAAGCTCGACAAGTGGAAAACGGTCATCTTGTTGAAGATCAAGAACTCGATTGAGGAGAAGGGAGAGGATTTCTCATGATTATGCAGCGTGGGTGGGTGGGTGGGTTTGGCGTTTGGGATTACATGGCCAGATTCTTTCGATGCGTGGGTCATTATGACGGTAGCATATAGTCAGAGGTGAGACATACAATGCGAAGACTTGACCTCAGAGATTGATTTGGGTGCTTTGAGAATTGTTGCATTATCCTATAAATTGTGGAACATTAATCAATCTCCTGAGCCGCAAGCGCGATTTAAAAGCTGTATTGCTGTGTTGCTATAGTGACATATCTCGTTTCCTTCGCGCATCCTGCCTTTTCGTCCAAATACTAGTTAGTGTCTTTCGTGTTTTTGTGACTTTCATGACCCGGCTTTTTTGTTTCGTCGGCACTATTGTCAATGTCCTTATTTTTTCAGTATTTTTGCTCTTACTAATGTCATAACTTCTCGATGCATATTTTATTCCGAATTCACTGTTACTTTTCATCCAGTTTACTCCCGAAATTCAATGATTTTACGAATGTCGGCTAGAGCAAGATTTGATCCATACAATAACTTTCAATTGCTCACAAGCTTAAGAAAGCATGTGCCTAATACCGAATTCCAGAAATACATCCTTTCCGCAGGAAGTTCAATCGGCGCTGTTCAAATCCCCCGTCTTTTCAGGTGTATGCACTCTTCAGTCTTCTTCGTAGTAAGGGAACCCATATTTAGCCTCCCACTCCTTTGCCTTTGCCTCCTTTTCTGCTTTCATCTCCTTGTCAGTCTTCCTCTCGTACATCCACCATCCAGACTCGATCGAAATAGTATCCAATCCCGTTTCGCCTGCTCTGCCATGTAGATCTTTCCCGCTGCTCTTGAGCTTCATACCCACAGAGCCAGCGACCATAGTACAAGGAGTAATGTACCCGTTATCGTTCAGCTCAACTGGAACTGAAGCCCATCCAGGGGGCACTTCGCTAGTCTCAACGCGATGGTAGCGTGCATTATCGAGCTGCAAGATTGGTGTTGGGTCTGTCATGGTGAACATCTCTTTCCCTGGTCCGGGATTGCGTTCAGGGACGTGATAAGATGTCCCTTCACCACCCCAGAAACAGAAAGCTGTGATCCAGCCCTGAAAATTTGTCAGGACTTCATTATACATTAATTATTAGATCATTTGGGTCATTCTTACGCTGAGATATGTTGGTCCCGAGCCCCCACCTGAATAATGAGCAATTTTCTGCCAAAAGTCTTTCGTCTCTTCCGATTCTGGTGCATCGAAAGATGACACGAATCGAGCGAGGACTGGCTTTAGAAGTCCGTACCATTGCTTAGGTTCATCGCCAAAGGTGACTAGCCGTTCAGCTTTGGTAGCTAGTTTCTCCCAGTCTGCTTTTTGGCCCAGTAGAGTTACAGATGGAAGACCGCAAGTGATGCCTAGAAATCGCGAAATTAGCCATGCAGTCGTCTCTTCTTCGGATATGAATGTCCCAGAATTGCTGGACATTTTCCTCAACATAGAAAACGACTCCGGTGCATTCAAGAGCCGAGTGCATCTTTAACACGTTTCATGTCCTCAGAAGATTGGGACAATGCATTCTAGAAGTGGATCCACACCTACCACATCCATACGTGAAAAACTTCTGCAAAGTAGCCATCATCAAAATCGATGCGACAGCTTGATCGACCTTAGTCGTCGTGGTGAATTGAGGCAATATCCACTCCCTCAGACTCGGATCCTTGATATTGTTCGCAATCATCTTGGACATCTTGAACGAGAATTTCCCCCAATCGACACCCCACAAAGCATCACCCTGAATATCTTTGAGATCGAAAATCTCCAGATGCTTCTGGCCCTGATGATCAACGAACATGTCTCGAAGTTCCTCGGAGTGTTTGTTGATGTAGATGTTTAGTTGGGATAAGATACTGAACCAGATGTCTTCTGCTCGAAGTTCGAGATGCTGGTGGTTGCTATAGGCGTCGACTGCAGCATCAACGAAGCCGTTGTTTCGTGGATAGATGTTAGAGTCGCTCGTGATGTCTTGAAATGAGGTTTGAATAATATGATCATTCTTCAATTTCTTGACCTCTTTCTGACAAGCGCTCTTCAGCAAGGTCGTGGCATTGTCGGCAGCGCGAACCCATGTCGAGTTAAACTCATTGGCCCCGTGAGGAGCAGGCTTGATAGTGACTGATCCGGGCATGGTGATTGAAACTTCAATGTCGATACTTGGGTCCCAAGGTGGGTTCCGGTCCCAATTGCTTCCACTTCTTGGTTCGCCGTTTGCCCACGTAGTGAAGGGGACTCGACAAACTGTATCCCAGTATGAGTACGCTGGGAAATTGATGAGCTGACAAGTGTCCGACATGGAAAGTTCGATTTGTAGAAGGTGCTGAGTTTGAAATAGGGCAGGTGCAGCTGCCTAAACACTCTAGGAGGTCACCCAATGGAGGAGCTGCAACCTTGTCATGTCACGTGTAGGATCTTACTGCTACCTGTCACCGAATGCGAGCTGTGATTCGAAGTCTCGATCCGAGGAGGTCGAATGTTCTGAGTCGAAGTCTGCCCTCAGAACTGTCATCTTCATGTTCGACAGGCGCCATCGCGACGAACAGTGGGTACCTTTCTCAGACCGGTATTCATTCTGGGTATACGCGCTCCTCAAGAAACATCTCCCCAATCCTCCTAAAATTCGCAAACCAACCAGCACAACCCCTTTTAAACAAGAACCCGACAGAATCACCTCCATCCGGGACTTCCTAACCCCTCAACCCTCGCCAAAATCCCCATCAATTGCTCCTAAAATAATTCACCGCCAAAATCTCACCCAACCCCGCCTCCTTCTCAAACGCATCCAAATCATATCTCATCCTCTTCCCATTTCCCAATTTCGCTCCTCCAG
This sequence comes from Acephala macrosclerotiorum, assembly GCA_014904845.1. Classification (NCBI taxonomy): domain Eukaryota; kingdom Fungi; phylum Ascomycota; class Leotiomycetes; order Helotiales; family Mollisiaceae; genus Acephala; species Acephala macrosclerotiorum. Next base: position 122,522 of record MU119348.1, read on the forward strand.
GTGGAGTATATTTCTTCACCATCTTCTCAAAGTCCTGAGGTTGCTCGTACAAGAAGAAGATGTATCGATGCGCGCCTCCCATTGGTGGTGGTGCTGGACCGATGTAGTTCGCTACGAATGGTGAGGTTGATGATAAAGTTGACGAGCCAGGAGTTGCGGTAATGCCAGGTTGGATCCAATGCAAAATCGGACCTAGGACGCCGAAGGAGGGGAAGGGGGCGTCGATGTCGAGACCGATGATGAGGTATGTCCCTGATGGCGAAGGGACATTGAAAGAGAGCTCCGGTGGGGATTGTGCTTCTGGTGGATGTCAGGCATAGGTTAGATACATTTTGGAGGGGAGGGTGGACGAACCGGCTTTTGGTATATATTGACCAGGTGTGGTAATCACATTCTTTCCAACTTTTAAACCAAGGACTTTGGAAGTATCCTTCTCGATAAATTCCAAAGATTTTTTGACGCTGTTATTGACGGGCATTTTGATTCTCACTGCCAGAAGTTGGAGCTGGATATTCTGACCAAGTAGAATGAACAGCGAGCGTCGTTCCTTTTGACTTCACATGAAAGCATAAGATCTTAGACTCAAATCAACTTATCAAGTCGCAGGGCTCAGATGGCAGGGTGCTGATGCTTGACTTGCCGATTTCCCGAGCCTCATCTTTCCATGCATGGTCAAAGGTGTCATGCTCACCCTTGACAGGGTCAGTCTTGTGGTCGGAGTTAACGGGATCTGCACTACTAAGTCCTGCCTTGCATGCTTTCTTTGAGTTCAAGTACTGTTTTAATATTGAATCTCGATTCTATCAATCTTTCTTGATAGGTAAGTTGCGGCATCCAAAGTGGGCTTTGCAACCATTGGTTTACCGGTTTTTGATAGCGGAGTTCGCACTATGGCTCGGAGTCCGCCCCCTGCAATTCCCCACATAGCTGCGCAGCTGCGTTGATAATTTTGATATTTTTTCTAGAGAGTGTTGCGCTGTTGGAGAATGAGTCTGTCATGTTGAGATGGGGATACAAAATGGCTGGTTCACAATTAATTAGATTGGCGTCCGTACCTTGGCTCGGACTCCAGCCCTTGGAGAGTTGAAGCACGGGCCCAATGGTAGTACCATCCATCCCCCAATCTGGTACCTTGCATATGCGGGTGCGGCGCCTGCGGGTGTGAAAGCTTGTACGTCTACCATGTTCTTGTAGGTTGAGAACTTGAGGTGGGCTTGAGCGAACTTGAGCTCCCTGGCCTCGCTAAGGGAAGGGGGGGTACTTCCACCTTACCGAACCTCGAGGGATCTCGCAGATTCACCAATACAATGTCCCACATCACAAGAGCACTTCATGTTTAAGATACTAATTTTCATTGAATATATATGAATCGACAGCTGCGCGTTCAATACTTATACAACCTCCTCACCTCCCCAACCCCACCACCCTTCAAAATTCTCCTATTCAGGATACGGTAGTAGACCAATAAGCTCAGACACCCTACAGCAACAAAAAACAACAACCCCGCATTCGTCCAATGCCCAGTCGGATATCCCTCCTCCGCCTGATCAGATTTATAGATCTAGACACCAGCAATTTGACCTGGAGCTCCGAAGGATACGTTCAATGCGATGGCGAGCCCGACGGCGCCGGTGCTGAATACGTTGCAGGAGAGCCATCCTAGGAGGGGAGGGATGCAGGAGAATGCTCCTGAAGCGGCGACGATGAGGCAGCCGTAGCGGGCAGAGTAGGAGGTTGCAGGGAGGAGAGCTGAAGCCATAAACCCAATGGCACCGATTGTTGCGAAAATTGCAGAGTGGAGGGCGCGGCTAGAGATGGTGTTAGTGGATTTTATTCATGTGAATGTGATGAGGAGTTAAGCCTACGCGTTGAAGTGATCAGCGGAGAATGCGACTGAGAGGGTCACGACATCTGCGGCAGTGAGCGAGTAGTTCAGTATATTCTTCGGAGAGGAAGAGTTACATGCTACAGCATATGGTGGAACAGTCATAAGCTGAGCTTGGAGATTCTTGTATCCGAGACCTGCTGTGATGCTGGGCGTGAAGAGCGACAGTCTTGGCAGAGAATTAGCAATGGAACGCTGCTCGATGAACGCCCCTGACTTACGAGGAGAATGGGGTCGATATGCCGAAGTATATCTGAAAGCAAGTCAGATGGAGCTTTGACGACGGAGAATGGTAGTACATACGGCATAGTGAGCATATAGGCGCCAGTCTGTCAGTGTATCTTTAGCTTGAGCCCAAGTCAAGCTCTTTCCGTGCCCGTGAGAACCATCCACCCTTAAGCGAGCAGCCGCAAGGGCTTTCTCTTCGACAGTCAACCATTTTGCAGTTTCAGGCCAGTCCGGGAGGAAGAAGAACACGAGAATGGAGGAAAGGCATGACGGTATGCCCTCGATGATGAAGAGCCATCTCCACGCGGAAAGTCCATTAGTCTGGTTCATATGTCCGATGCCGAAAGCCAGAGCACCACCAAAGGCTCCAGCAAGTGTGGCTGATGCCAGAATGCAAGCAACTCTGATGGATCTCTCTTCAGTTCTGTACCAGAAAGTGAGATAGTACACGAGGCCTGGGAAGAGGCCTGGGCGAGAGGTTAGACAACTTTCCAGTTTAGTCAGGAAGGGCATATGCTCACCAGCCTCAAAGACACCAAGGATGAGACGGACAACGGTGACGCTGGCAAAGTTACGAACACCACCAAGACCGATAGTGATCGCGCCCCAAGAGAACATCAAGAATGAAATCCAGGTGCTGGGGCTGAGTTTCTTGAGGAAGTAGTTTGACGGAACTTCGAAGATAGCATATGCGATCAAGAAGACCATCAGAGCAATGCTTTTCGCACAGTTAGAGGATATTCAGATGGAGAGCTTCAGCTACTCACGTATACTGGTAGCTTGTCATGTGTGTATCTGACAGCAGATCATCATGCGTGTTGGCGTTGAGTGTCTTAGCATTTCCTACTTAATGGTCAGTACTTTGATCGGTCTCTCTGGAACAGGTACCTCTGACCAATGTTTGAGCGATCGAGATAGCAGAGCAGGTAGATAGCTGCACAGAGTGGGACAATACGCAAGTCCTGTTTCCATACGAGTGATCTATCGGCTGCAGTCCGTTCATGGGTGTCGACGGTTGTCTCGTCCACAACCTAAGTACATTAGCTGATGTTCGGAGTGGCGCGGCATTTTGGGGGTGGTTCTACCTCCTTGGTCCCGGTTTCAACATCTTCGATATACCTCTGCGTCGGCATCTTGGGTTCTGTTTCTGAGATTGCTGACTGAGTCTCGCTCGCTGCCATCTTGGAGATCCGGTATCTTGCTTTGTTCGGGAAGGCTCTAGCGTGACAAGTTCTCTAGAATTCGGGTCAGAGAGCCTTTGCAGGTCGGATAGATGCTATATATGGCTGCCTCTCCAGTCCCCGGAATGATGGGAGAACGCGGGGTGAGGGGACGTTGGGGTTGAGATGCATCTTCCAAGAAAAGATCTCGGTGCGGCAGGCCGACGCCGACGTCGTATTGCTCTCAACATGATCGGATGCATTCATCCCATCTTTGAGCATTGAGGAGGGTTCTGTAAGGTTATTGAGAGTGGGGGAATTGGCGGTTTCAGGCGGTGAGATGCCCCGGACTGGCGAGCCGAGGCCGTAGAGTTACTTGTTACAGTGAACACTCCTGACTCGCTGGCTTCTTCACCCCGAATCAACTACCGCGACTCTCCAGCTTCCCCTCACCACCATGGACTCGCCCCTCCTGTATAAGACTGGGGAGCATCCCTCCCGGTCGTCGGAAGCGATGCCGAAGCACACCCCTTCTCAGGCAGACTCTCCGCTGAAAGACCCGCTGGTTTGGACGTTGGACGCGTGCATCACCACGAAATGCAGTCTCAAGCATGCGACGTATGCCATCGACGGAAGTCACGGTGCGACAAAGTCCAGCCCAGCTGTGGATACTGCCAGAAAGCTGGGGTAGACTGCAAGTACACGGACAGAAGCAGAGAGCCCACATTTCGGCGAGACCATGTTGAGGCCATTGAACGACGACTCCGTCAAGCGGAAGCAAAGAACAAAGCACTGTCAGATGAGCTTGCTAAAGCCAGAAGAAATGAGAACTTGGCCTTTAGCAGCCGTGAAGACACCCAGCTTGGTTCAACGCCACCATCTAGAGATGAGACAACTCCAGTCAGTACTTACTTCATGCTGTGTGTCACGTGAATATGCTGAATGATTTTTCAGTCCACTACATCTGTGCAAGGAAATGGGACGGGAGATACCATTATCAACGAGGTTTCGTTCCTCGCCTCGACCGCAGCTGGAGAACGGCATTACCTTGGTTCGACGAGTGGGGTGTTGTTTGCAAACCTGGTGAGAGCTAGTGTCGATATCTCCAAAGGTCAAACCGCCTCTAGAGCTGAGAATGAACATTCTCAACCGCAATTGAGCAGCTTGACGACAACCTCCCGATTCGCGACAAACAATGAATCCTTGCCTCCGCAGGAGTTGGCAAATACGCTCGTCTCCAGCTATTTAACCCATGATCATCTCTGCTACCCTTTCCTCCCTCCAGCTGAACTTCTCGACATCACAGATGCCATCTATCGCGACCCGTCTTTCTACATCAATAACGCATATGAGGCATTCGTATTCGACCTTGTCTTGGCGATTGCAACAGCAAATGTCTATAAATTCGACTGGCGGATGCTTCCGAGTGCCGAGACCCATCACTCTCGTGCGATGTCAAGGATCACGGAAGTCTTCCAATGTGGAGGCATAAAAAGTCTTCGAGTAATCTTGCTTCTTTGCCAATATCGTACTGGGAGCTCAATGCAAGATAGCTCTGCTAGTATGTGGCATCTGGTAGGCATTGCTGTCCGAATTTGCTATGAACTAGGTCTGCACCGGGAGTCTACGTACCGTTCAAAGGCGCAGACCGATGGCCATGAGGAGTATTTGGCTGAGCAAAGAGAGCAAGAAACTCGGCGGCGGTGTTTCTGGTGCGTCTTTGCCATGGATAGGTACGTCTCCCCTTGTTGTTCATCTTCTTCTATCCCATCTTCTCTATCCTCGGCGTCGTATAGCTCTAACTGTATTTCCACGCTAACTTTCCAAGGATTGTTGGTATAACCTTAGGTCGACCCCTTGCCATCAACCTCGACGATATCGACGTTGCACTACCTTCACCTCAAAGCGATCAGATTTTTGCTACCCAATTTCGAGGACAACAACATACACACCAGGCCAGCCGCACATCGATTTTCGTCCACATAACCCAATATCGCCACCTGTGTGGCAGAATCATGACACATCTTCACGGCCTAAAGCGAGCAGAGCATACCGAAGACCGGGTGTCTGCTCTCAGAGATACACTTGTGATTGGGCTTGACGAATGGAGGGCAAACACTGATGATTTGGTGCTGCCGGACAATGACAATAGAGACATCACTCCAGATCGTACCAGCTTTCGGTCTAGAGAGTGGTATGAGGTCTTATATAGCAACGCCAGATTACTCCTCTTTCGGCCGTGTCCGATGCTCGCTGATATTTCCAAGGATTCGAAGTCATTACAAAATATATTCTTGTCCTCGAAGCAAGCTATCACCATCTACGCGTATCTTCACAAATCTCGGCGAATCAATTATTCGTGGATTACTTTGCATGCTGTCTTCATGGCTGGGTTGTCTTACATTTATGCAGTATCTCGACACTTCAGGGAACGACGACGCGGAGCTTCGCCACGGGCGTGCCTGCCGTCAGACCCAACTACCATCGAGATTGTGAACGATACTAGAGCTTGCTCGAATGTTCTAGTCGCTGTCTCAGAACGCTGGAATGCCCTTCGTCATTGTCATGAGGTGTTTGACAGGCTGAGCGATGCTATTCTAGCAGACTCTATCAAGTTAAAATGCGCTCCCAGTCCCGCTCAACAATCTTCCACATCGAGACTGCCGACAAACGCAGAGAACGGACAATCACAAGAAATCAATTACCAAATATCCATGGGTTCAAGCTCTACAAATATTCCCCCGAATTATGCTGCAACAGTTCCAGCGAATGACGGAATCTACTCTGAGTTATCGCCGTTAGCAGTTGACTCGGCCTTTCGTAGCTGCTATGGTGACTTGCAGAACCTTTATGATCAGTCATTTATTGATGATCCTGTCATGCAACTCTCTCACGACTGGCTTGGGTACCTTGACGATTTCAGCAGCAACTACCAGTGGTCAAACGAGACCTAAACGTCCAATATTCTACCTAGTCTAGGTGCTCGTTTATTCCGAGGTCAATTATCTCACGCTATCGTCTGTCAAGACTTCTAGAATAGCGAAAACTAACTATATTCTTCCGCGTTCGAGAAATTTGACTGGGATGTCGATAAATCTGCTCCGGAGAAACTCTCCAATGCCCTTGCCGAGGCCATCCACCCGAGAGCTGCTCGCAATCCCACCATCCAGGAAATCAAGTATGCGACTATGATACGTAAGTCAAGTAGTGTAGCCGAAGTACGTTTGGACTTACAAATGCACCGCCAAAATATTGGGAAACTCGCAGCGTTCGACCCTTCTGGAAGTATCGCCCACCTCCCAGTCATCACCGAAGAGTGTCTTCAACTTGTCAACGGAAAGGAGGTTTTGCAGCCAAGAGTATTCATCGTCATTGCGAACGAAGAATCCGACGTTGGAATTGTTGGCCTTGTCGCCAGACCGAGCATGAACGATGCTTCCTAGAGGTGCAGAGACTGTTGGTCCAAAGGAAGCAAGATCACGAATGTTCTTTGTCTCGTATGATGGCCGAAGAATTGGATATGAGGCGGTATTGTGAGGTTCAGGAACACGGATGACCTTCGACCCCACGACGGCTCGATGGTCCAAACACGAGGATGAAATTGTTAATGGGAATATTTCCATGAAAGGTTTCGGTTCCATTGTTCTGAAGTCCAGATTCATGTGGTATCCTGATTGGAATCAGGTCAATCGGTGGATCTCATCCTTCATTACACGTACATACCTGGATAGCTCTGCATTCGAAGAGCGTAAACTCGATTGCGAAACTTCGGCGCCGCGATGTCTTCCTTCCTTCGTGCTTGGGCAAAAATGCGCAAGAACACAGTACCAGCTTGCTGAGCTCGTGGGTTCTCAACTTGCATCCCGTATAGCTCTATCGAAAGCTTGCTGAAGTTACAGTCCTTGAACATATGTCCGAGCTGGTTCTTCATCATCTCAGCCTTCTCAGCAACATCAAGTCCGTTGATATAGAATGTCGTCTCAGCCTGATACCCTCCAGTTGCGGCTACCATCGCCTTGGTGGTGCTAGGTGGTGGAAGACCTCTCATGCCAGAGACGTATACCACATTTGGTGTCACATCTTCAATCTTCACTTTCAAAAGATCTGCGGTGACATCGGGATTGAGGTATAATCCTCCCTGGAGTTCATACAGCAATTGGCCGGTGATATTAAGCCTATTAACCACACCATTACTGAGGTCTGGTTTTGTGATGAAGAAGTTGCCATCTGGTTGGATTTCGGCGACACCAAATCCAAGGTCCACGAGGTTGGGGAGGAATTCCTTGAATCCAGAAAAATTTGCTCCCGTCGCATATGGGCCGCACTCGATCAGATCTGCTCTAAGTTAGCCTTTTACCATTCATTCCATGCCAAGGAACTCCTCACGTCCAGCTACAAGCGCTCCAGCCAGTTGGTCGAATGAGTCTTTCCTCCAATTGTACCACCAGGCAGCGGCTCCAATTACAGGGCTTGCATCCGTGACCCGGCCACATATGACAATGTCTGCACCAGCATTCAAAGCTTCTACGATGCCCCAAGCCCCGATATATGCGACCGCGCTCTGAATTTCGTCCTTCAACTCCCAGGCTTCGAAGCTCTGCTCCTCGTGGTCCAGGTGCCGTAGGTTCAACTTCCTCCTCTTTTCTTTGTCTTTCAACAGCTCAGTAATGTCGTCACCCAGCACGTGCGCTACAATCACTTGCTCATGTCCTCGACCACGACATAAATCTTCCACTTTGGATGCTAACGCTACGGTGTTGAGTGCTCCAGCATTGGTGATGACTTTCAGGCCTTTTGCAACGACGGAGTCTATGCAATGGGATAACTGGTCCAGGAATCCGGCTTCGTAGCCTAGGGTTAGGTCTGAGGCTTTAGCGATAGCATTCCAAGCTAAATTCATCTCGCTGAGCCAGTCGCCAGTGATGATGTCGACGTCGCCCGTATCCACCATGCGGGACATGGCTTCCCAGTGGTCTCCAGTCCTGAAGAGAAGTTAATGCTCGGGGTCTACTTGTGCGATTCTTATTTGGGAAGTGCTATTTGACATTGGAGAGTACTTACGCTCCGGAGACATTTCCGATCCTGATGTTTCGTTTTGAAGGCATTGTTCGTGAAGTATTTGGACAATTATGGTCACAGAAAGCAGTCGAGAAAGAAGTTTTACGAACGGGCGCGCGCCTCCAAGTTCCATCCATTCCCCGTGATCACAATTAAGTCTACGAAGTACAGGGTCGAATAAATGCTAAATGACGCCACAGGATTTAACTAATTGGAGGCCAAAAAGAGATATCCTGACTAGGCGATTGGGCGGACCACTCGGATTTTCGACAGTATTGGACCCGCCTAACAATTAAAAGGCCCTGCACTTCGTAATCTACCTTTCCGTGGTGGCGCCAGAGCAAACATTTGCCTGTTGGGATTTGACCGGCGCTCATCACCGAGCGGGGTAGCTTTCTCGGTCGCCCGCGCCGACACCTACAACAAGCGCGCTTTACGGCCTGTGCTGAAGTATCCCTGGATTCTCTTTCAATTTCCGGGGTTAGTCGAAGGAAAATGGAAAGGTTACGGTCTGATTGTACTCTAATGCGGGGTTAAATGTGGATCATCTCTAGTTCGTGTGGGATTCTAAGGTCTTTTAATCTAAACAGGTCAAGGTACATTTATGATTTTGATACAAGTTTTCTTGTCTATTGTATCCCCTTCCTATTCTCAAAGGCAATTTTGTGTCTCCAAAGTTCTCCATCCTCAGCACCATGAAGCTCTCGTCATACATGGCACTTGTCGCTCTTCTTGCTGCACTTGCACAATCATTAGTTCTACCTGAACCAACTCACAACTGCTCGACTTTTGCTCAAGACTTCACGGAGTCCGTAGCAAGTTATAATGCTACCATTACCAACTCCACTCTCGTCCTTGCAAATTCTGCTGCTGGCAACAACTACACTTTTTGCAAGATCTTCGGGCAAGTTACGTATGAAGGAAACAACACTTTGAACTTTCAATTGTATCTCCCAGATGCTCCCGCATGGACAGGAAGATTCATGGCAGTTGGTCAGTCTTGATCTACCGTTGAGGCTTTAAGAGGAATCTCACGTGAATCCAGGCAACGGAGGGATGGCCGGCACGATCGATACCTCAAACATGGTCAAACAGCTAAACCTAGGGTTCGCCGTAGCCGGGTATGTCCCCTCCAAAATTCTTTCCCAAGACCTACTAACAAACACCAGAGGCGATTCAGGCCACCTCGCATCCCTCAACAACAACGGAGGCGGCGCTCCCGGCGTCTACCTCCCATACATGCACTCCCCCACCCAACTAAAAACCTGGATCCACAACGCAATCTCAACCTTCACACCCCCAGCCCGGACCCTCGTAGAGGCATACTACAACCACCCACCCCGCTACAGCTACTACAACGGTTGCTCAACTGGTGGTGCGCAAGGCTTCGCTCTCGCGCAGTTCTATCCTGAGTTGTTTGATGGGATTTATGCTGGGAGTCCTGGGAATTGGTATTCTCACTTGGCGTTGTCGTTTCTTTGGAACGCACAACATACCTTGAACGATTCTTACATCCCGCAAGTCACGCTAGACGCCATTACTGCTGCTGTGTTGGAAGAATGCGACCTCCTTGATGGTGTTAAGGATGGCTTGGTTGAGGATCCGCTTAAGTGTATATTCGATATTGATTCCATGGCTTGCAACGAATCATCTACGAACACTTCTTTGTGTTTGACGAAACCACAATTGGAAGCCGCAAAAGCTATCTACGCAGGCCCAACATCAACCAATGGGTCGGAAATTTATCCTGGTTTCTCGTTAGGATCGGAAAGTAGTTGGTTACTACAAGAAGGGCCACTTGCTGATGCTTTCTCGATTCCTATCCTCCAGAATATCGTGTTTGGCAATCTGTCCTACGACTTCAAGTCCTTCGATTGGGGCACTGACGTATCGGCTGTTGATGAGAAAGTCGGACAATATATCGACGAGATCTCACCCGACCTCTCGTCCTTCAAATCCCACAGAGGGAAACTACTAGTAACGCAAGGCTGGGCAGACGCCTACAACGCCGCGATATGGCCGATCCAACACCTCCAAGACATCGCAGCGTTCTTCAATGAAGACGTCTCAGACTTTCTGAATCTGTTTATGGTTCCAGGTGGTGGACATTGTGGTCCTGCCGCGGCTTATCCTCAGGGTCCTGGAACGTATCATGTTGAGGATGCGTTGATTAAGTGGGTTGAGAAGGGGGAGAAGCCAGATGGTGTGTTGAGTACGGATGGTGTTGGAGAAGTGGAAGGGAGGAGTAGATTGCTTTGTCCTTGGCCGCAGACAGCGACGTGGTTGGGAGGGGATGTTTGGAGGGCGGGGAGTTATGTTTGTGAGAACTCATAAGATGGGTCTGCGTACACCACAATTGGAGAGTTTTCAATCCAACATCACTTTGATTCCTATGTATTGAAGACGCTCTCGACTTCGATAGGATTGAGGACGCATGAAGTATCACAAAGCACCCCAATCCCTTTCCCAAACGAGACGAGGAAGCTCAAGCTCAGCTCAAGCCTAGCTCAAATCGGGCTCAAGATGAGCTCGAGTCGGTCTTGCAACCACGCCCAAATGCGATGTGCAACAAAAGTTCTTGCCGCCTATCATGTTCCTAGGAATGACTGGTATCACATGCTGAACTTCATCTGAAGATTCAAAGTTCTAGAGAACCCCCATGACATTCTATCAAGGGTCGTAAACTTAGTTCTGTCACAAATATAGTGTCCAAAGTGTGTTGAATGATCTCCTAAAACTCTTCTAGGGATAAGTTTTGATTTGATTGTCATTCAGCGGGAGGACAAATGCTCGTGAGAAGGAGGGATGTGGCTTGATGGCTTTCGCCACAATGTGGCTTGACCCGCTTCTTGACATTAGACTTCCCTCCAAACCTGACTTCCTCTGCAGATCAACCACGATTTCGAAAGCCCATGGCCACACATGCATACCAGGACAGCATTCACGAGATAAAATGCCATCCGCGAGGAGCCCCACCTTTGACAAGCATCTCGACAAATCCTCTTCCAATACCGCAGATAAATCGTGACGCGTTCACGTCCAAATACATCCCAAGAACGGTTTTCGGCGGCTTTCAACGCTCACAAACCTCTGAAAAGATGGGCCCAGACTCCCGATCCAAGATCCTATATCGATAATACACATCGGGCAGCGATGTTGGTTGTCGTGCCACCCCATTACCGACCCCGCGATAATGCTCGCCGTCGAGAAAGCCGTCAAACGCCAACGCCTCACTGTGCAGGTGACCCGTCAAATAGCTTGAGAAGGCTTTCCCTCCTGGACCCTACCATCCGTCACTCATTATGGTACTGTTGACTTTCCAAGGGAGGCGATATCTTGGCTATCCATCCAGCTCTCGCCATTTGTCGATATTTAAAAAGGCTTCACATAAAGCTTGGACTTTGGCTTGGTTCTCGCGTTGGTCTGCTGGTCTGGACAAGTGAACCTCTCTCAATGGCTGCTGCCCTCGGTCCAAAGAGTCATGAGTGCCCTATCTCAAGCCTCAGGGTAAGCATCTGGGGTAGTTGACGCGGGGAAATGCGCTACGGGGGTGCCAAGATCTGGGGCGTCGGGACATATGGCCTCGACTGCAAGTTCGGCCTCTGGCTTCCTGCCGGAAAGGCTGAAATGTTTAAGGGTCCATTGTCGTGCGACCAGATTCGCTGTGCTTCATGATCTCAAAAACCAATCATTGCTACGTCAGGACTTCAAGTGCATCATCCCGCAGTGTGGCATGCAGAGCTTGATGGGACCGTCCCCTGCCCTGTGCACCTCGATCCAGGCTGTCCAACTTTCACCTCCAAGGCTACAGCTTCATCCAGTCATGGTGACCGATGAGCTTCGCTTCTGTCCTATCTACTTTTTGTTGAGCAGAAGCAAATACTGGGCAACCAGTGCTAAGTTACGGCAGCACCGAGAAGGCCACACATCAGTTAATCTAAATGTTGACAGAGCCATGGTGCCCAATCACGCCTGAGTTCATTGACCTTGCTCGGCCATCATTGCAGACCTGGCAGCACGCTATAGCGAGATCTTCAGCGAGATCCCCGCATGTGCTAAAAGTCTGCGAGATGTGGCTTGAATAGTACAGGTGAGGGGTAGGTCTTTTGCAATTGCTATGATGGCATTTATGATATATAGATAGACATTGCTATGCCAATCTGTTTTTAGCAAAATAAACCTGTCCACAGCTTATTTCTCTCTCCTTCCTTTGAACACGACCCTCGTCGAGCCGGGTTTCATCCTGTCAAAAGTAACAACAACTTCTCACATCTCACTCAACAGGTCCTTAGCGACCATTTACGATCAAGATGTTGTGGGGAAAGAGTGAAGAGCCTGAGTTGAAGGAGGTCTTTAATCAAAGACGCCCTTCGACTGTCGAGGCTATGAACAACACGAATCGAAAATCTGTCTCGAATCGAGGTCTGACAGGTGCCTCTGCTTTGACAGTCAGGCAGTCTATCTTTCCGATCACTCTTGTCACGCTTCTCTTCTTCCTTTGGGTGAGTACCTGAGCATTGAACATCGATTGTAATTTGTACTGATTAAATTTTAGGGGTTTGCCTATGGTCTTTTGGATGTGCTTAATGCCAAGTTCCAGACTGCTTTGAACATCACTGCTGCAAAGGCTGGCGGATTACAGGGAGCGTACTTCAGTGCATACTTCATTGGGCCTTTAACATACTCTGGATGGATTGTAAGGAAGTTTGGGTAAGGACCCCACAACACAATACTATGACAAGATACTCACAGTGTACCAGATATCGCTGGACTTTCATCACTGGCCTCTGCATATATGGTGTCGGCGCTCTTATGTTTTGGCCCAGCGCAGTCTACCGCAGCTTCGGAGGATTCTGCGGCAGTCTCTTCATCGTTGGCTCCGGTCTCTCCACCCTCGAAACATCCGCCAACCCCTTCATCGCCACCTGCGGCCCACCCCGCCTCTCCGAATTCCGTCTCGAGCTCTCCCAATCCTTCCAAGCTGTCGGTTCAGTCATGGCACCTCTCCTCGCTTCCCGAGTCTTCTTCAGTCATACAGACCCCAATGATTTGAGTAAAGTTCAATGGACGTATCTTGGTATTGCGGCTTTCGTGTTCTTGCTTGCTGTAGTGTTTTTCTTTAGCCCCATTCCGGAAGTTACGGATGCGGATATGGCGTTGCAGGCGGAGCAATGTTCGGGGTTGACGGGTTACCAAGATAAGCCGATGCGGAGGCAGTATAAGTTGATGTTTGGGGTTGCGGCGCAGTTTTGTTATGTTGGTGCTCAGGTATGTTCTCCATCCAATGCGTGACGTGCGTGACGTGGTACAGAGACTGATGAGAATACAGGTCGGCGTTGCGGCAAACTTCATCAACTACGCTCGCGAATCTGCAGGCATCAGCGCCGCGGCAGCATCAGATCGTTATGCAATCGGTCAAGGTCTCTTCGCCATCGGAAGATTCGCAGCCGCGGGACTGATGATGTTCGTGAAACCACGTCTTGTTCTATGCAAGTAACCTGCTCTTCTTTCATTCACTACATGCTAATTCGCTCATTATAGTGACATTCATGACCGCGATCATGATCTTCATCTCTGCCGCAATCGGTACCAAAGGCGAAGGTGGCGTCGCTATGCTTTCTCTGGTCCTCTTCTTCGAATCCTGCATCTTCCCCACAATCTTCACGCTCTCTATCCGTGGTCTTGGTCGCCACACCAAACGTGGCTCTTCCTGGATCGTAGCATCTGTCTCCGGTGGCGCTTTATTCCCTTCTCTCACCGGATTACTAGCTGATAGCAAGGGTTACCATGTCTCGATGGCGGTCCCATTGATTGGATTCTTTGTCGCGTTCGCGTATCCGATTTATTTGAATCTTTGGTGTAGGAAGGAATTAGATGGGTTTAGGGAGACGAAGATTGGGTACGTGGATGAGGATGGGGTTGTGGGTGATCCGGATCGCGAGGCGAGGAGGGCGAGTTTGAGGTTTGAGGAGAAGGGAGTTAGTGGGCATGAGGAGATTAGGCATATTGGTTCGAAGGTTGAGTAGAGGCTTGGAAAGGGGTAGTGATGAAGTGGTCGGGCGGGTGAAAGAGGTGAGGTGAGCGGGTGGTGGTTGAGTTTTCTTCTTATCTTGTGTTATATCTCTCTCTTTTGACGAACACGGGACGAATTTCTTTGCTAATAGATCAATCCTGAAGGTGAATTGGACCTTGTTGATGTTGCTGCCTAATTTCAGTTCTATTAAGTAAGACTTCCCCCCAAGCGTTTGACCTTATCTTATAAATTAGATTCTGGCCCCGTCGGTTGCCTTTCGTTCTATTCCCTCTATAAGTTCTCTCGTTTATACCTCGATTGCAAATCTCTTTCTAATTCCTCTTTGCCGACTCCCTCAGTTGAATGTCCTTCCGACCATGATCTTACTCCTGCAAGTGCTTCCCCTGGCATCTTTCACGCGACCTACTAGCCCGAGTTTGTTGTTGTTTAAGGTGGCTAGGACTTTGAGCTGCCTGTGCTTGCTGTTGCTGTTGAGATTTGGAACTGGTTATTTTATCAGAATTGCATGTAGAGATTTGCATGGGAAAAGGTACTGTGGGTACAATAGTAGTTTAGCAGTCACGTGCGGCACTAGTTTTAAACGGACTAGCGCCGTCTCGCTAGAGTTGAGGTTATCCCTTCGACCGGTGAAACATGGTCCACGCCAGGCATTACAACTAAAATCGTTAGACAACCACGATTACTTAGCTGTGATACTTGGCGTGGACCATGTTTTATCAGTGTAGAAAAGCAATAGAGTACAAAGCAAAAAAGCCCAACCGTAAATCAATTCGTTTTAATCAATAGATTAGATTTATTCGAAGTAATTCGTAATTCGTAAATCAATTAATCAATTAATCAAAGTAAAAGTAAAAAAAATTATTGATTAATTTATAGTGAGCGAAAACTTTTTATGTACTAAAAAACACGTGATTAGTATTACTTTCGAAATTAGTTATTTATAAAGATTTTTAAAAAAAGAATATATAGTTTTATTATAATCGTTTCTCTATATAATGAACTCGTTTTAAATTTCGAAGAAAAAAAATTAAAGAAAAAAAAAATTTATTTTAAACAAAAAATTTAAAATTTGAAATTTTTCAAATTATTATTGTTTTTTTCTAAGAATTTAATAATTTTTTCAATATTTTTATTAGTATTAAATTTTTTTACAATATTTTTTTTTTTTTTTTTAAA